>PVKU01001530.1:0-293844 GCA_004027475.1 Anoura caudifer | reverse complement strand
TATTAATTGACCATAGAGAATTGGGTTTATTTCTGGGCTCTCTGTTCTATTCCACTGGTCCATGTTCCTGTTTTTGTGCCAGTACCAGGCTGTTTTGATTACAGTGGCCTTGTAATACAGTCTGGTGTCAGGTATTGTGATCCCTCCTACTTTGCTCTTCTTTCTCAAAATTGCAGCAGCTATTCGAGGTCGTTTATGATTCCATATAAATTTTTGAAGTGTTTGTTCTATATCTGTGAAATATGCCATTGGTAATTTGATAGGCATTGCATTGAATCTGTAAATTGCATTGGGTAGTATGGACATTTTAATGATGTTAATTCTGAAACACCAATTCAAAAGAATCTATGCACCCCAATGTTCATAGCAGCACAATTTACAATAGCCAAGTGTTGGAAGCAACCTAGGTGCCCATCAGTAAATGAATGGATCGAGAAACTTTGGTACATTTACACAATGGAATTCTATGCAGCAGAAAGAAAGAAGGAGCTCCTACCCTTCACGACAACATGGATGGAACTGGAGAGCATCATGCTAAGTGAACTAAGCCAGGCAGTGAAGGACAAATACATTATGATCTCACATTTAACAGGAACCTAATAAAAAAAACAAACAAACAAGCATAATATAACCAAAGACACTGAAATTGAGAAGGGGTTGATAGTCCCCAGAGGGAGGAGGGGAGGGAATTTCAGGGGGAAAGGGGAAGGGTTTGGAGCAACAAGTATAAAGGTCACATGGACAAAAACTAGCGGGGGTGGAAATGGGAGTGGGGTGGGGAGGGTTGGGGCGGTGGGCTGGGGTGGGAGCAAAAGACAGAAAACTGTACAAGAACAACAATTAAAATAAAAAATAATTAAAAAATAAAAAATATTTAATATTCATTAAAAAAAAGACGTTTGGAGAAAGACCTCATTATTGTCCTCATGCTATTTAAAAACCTTTCTTTTTCAAAAATCTTATTCAATTTATTAGGGTGACATTGGTTAATAAAACTATATAGATTTCAAGTGTGCAATTCTATAACACATCAAATGTATATTGTGTGTTCACCTGCCAGAGTCTTTTTTCATCACCATGCACCCCGCTCTTACCCTCTTCTACCTCCTCCCACCCGCTTCATCGCATGCAATCACCATTCTGTTGTCTGGGTCTAAGTTTGGGTTTTTGTTGTTGTTGTTGTTGTTGTTTGTTTGTTTGTTTGTTTTGCTTACTCCCTTCACCTTTGTCCTCTAGCCTCCCAACCCCCTGCCCCTGACAGCTGTCATCTCTTTGTTTTGTTTTTTTAATTTTGTGCATTAGACTCCCCGTATAAGTGAAATCATATGGTATTTGCCCTTCTCTGATTGGCCCATTTCCTCAAAAAATTAAAAATGGAACTGCCTTATGACCCCGCAATTCTACTTCTGGAAATATATCTGAAGAAACCGGAAACATGTATTTGAAAAATGTACATGCACCCATATATTCATTGTAGCATTGTTCACAATAACTAAGATTTGAAAGCAGCCCGAGTGCCCACTGGTAGATGAGTGGATTTAAAAAAAACCTGTGGTTCGTTTACACAATGCCATAAAAAAGAAAGAAATCTTACCTTTTGCAGCAGCACAGATGGACTTACAGAGTATTATGCTAAGTGAAGTATATATTTTTCTTGAATGGCCAAACACCTTTCTGTAAAGGCTCAAAAGCCTAATCTTGCTTCTCTGCTAAATGTGGGATACTCTCACTAGAAGAGCAATGAAGCCTAGTGGACTTTGCTTTCCTGCCATCTCTGAGTGACTTTCTAAAGCATCTCACGTAAACTCTGCGCCGCGTAATCCGGGGGGAGAGAAGAGAGTAAATGGGCATGCGCACTGAAGTGTGTTCAGTCCTGCCACAGATGTGAGTAGAGGGCTCCAGAGCACCAGGCTGGCCCCCAGTGACAGAGAGATCTGCAAAACTGAAGTTAACTTAGTCCTTAAGGACAAATAGAGGAGGTGTGGCTAAGAGCGGAAAGACATTGTAGCATATCAAACGTTAGAAAACTAATAATGAAGAACAGAGTCTCACCAGCTTGAGAAGGCTCTGCTATGACGTGAGTTTGAGGCACCTGATTGGATGTTCACATGTCACTCTAGTTGCGTTCTGTTTCGTAACCGAGCAGTGAGTACGGTAGCGTAAGGAGGGAATTTCGAGGCAGGTAGTACTAAGTTAGAAGCACAGGTCAGCTATTCCATGATTTTGGGAGTATGTTCAAATTATTTAACTTCCCTGCCCCTTAATTTTCCAATAAATAAAATGGGAATAATAATACTTTCACCAACATTTTACTGTAAAAATACAGGTAGTATACCTAATGCAGTGTGATCATGCATCTGGTATGTTATAGGTATATATCCCCTTTAATTCATTAGATCACAAGGCAGCAGACTTTAACAAGCAAAAGAATAGCAAATTGACCCTCACCGCCTCTCACCTTTAAGTGGAACATAATCAACAAAAGAAAAAATCAAACAAAATAGAACCAGAGTCATTGAAATTAAGAACAATCTAACAATAGCTGGAGGGGGAGGGGGAGGGGACAGTGGGAAGAAGGGTTTTCAGGAACTACTATAAAGGACACATGGACAAAACCAAGGGGGAGTGTGGAAGCAAGGGAGGGAGGTGGGTTTGGAGGGGGTGGGGGAGAGGGGTGGGAAGAAAATACTGGCAACTGTAATTGCACAACAATAAAATAATTTAAATTAAAAACAAATTGATTTAAAAAATTCGGTACTGCTTGATTAAGATAATATAATGATTCATGTATATGTATATATGTATATATGCTTATAATTCTAATATAAATTATATTTATACAACGTATACAATTTATTGGGGATATAATTTATAATTTAATTAATATAATTTATATTCCATATCAGTTATGTTGTATAAATTATATACAATATAAATTATATTTAAACAACTTCTTCATACTTCTTTTTTACTCAGTAGAAACTGACCCCATTCTTTTTAATGTAACCCCTTTCCTATTTGTGAGCTTCTATACCAAGTGATTTTATAATATTTAGTTGGGTGCGTAAAGATTTGTATGATGACTTTTAAGTTGTTTGTCAAATATGGCCATTCTGTTCGTGCTGATATCCCATCGTTTACATAGAGTGGCAGCAACATAAAAAAAAATTGAGTAAACTAATCATGAACACATGGTATAATTAACAATAATGCGAGACGGTATTTCATTTGTAACAGCTATTTCCGCATGAGAGCATATTTTATGAAGAGGGTGCATTTAATTTTATATACCACTCAAAATGCAACGTCTAGAAACCCTGCTTCTGAAACGCATGCCGCGATGGTTGGCCTCAGCAGTCTCATTGGGCCCCTCAAACACAACGGGCCATCTGCCTGGGCTTGTTAAGGTCTGGGGGCCCGCTCAGCACACAGCTCTCTGTGGCAATCCACTCCTCAGATGCTTGGGGTTCTCATTGCTCGGAGAGTTTTTGCTGTTCTGATTCAGCCCCTTTATCAATCTTGGCTCCCACCTTTTCGGGTTGTCATGGCCTTTTTATCCAAATCATCAAGACAGTAAGTCCGATAAATGATGCATTGCTTTAGACGACATACTGTATTTTTTGGACCATAAGATGCACCTAGGTATTTGACTTTCACCTTTAGCAGGAACCTAATCAACAAAACAAACAAACAAGCAAAATATAACCAAAGACACTGAAATTGAGAACAGGCTGACAGTGACCAGAGAGGAGAGGGGAGGGAATTTCAGGGGAAAAGGGGAAGGGTTTAGAGCAACAAGTACAAAGGACACATGGACAAAAACTAGGGGGGGGTGGAAATGGGAGGGAGGTGGGGAGGGCTGGGGTGGTAGGCTGGGATGGGAGTAAAAGACAGAAAATGTACAAGAACAATTAAAATAAATTTTTTAAAAAACAGATGCACCTAGGTTTTAGACGTGGAAAATAGGGGAAAAAATTTGAAGCAAAAAATATGGTAAAATATTTAATAACAAATAACATGATATTTCACCAATGTAAATGTAAACAGAACTCAACAGCAGCATTAACAACCATTATTCCTCCCAAATTTAGGGGGAAAAGGATGTGTCTTAAAGTCCAAAAAATACGGTAAGTATTTTAACATGTATTTTGGCACCTAAATATAAACATCTAACATATTTTTAGGCATTAGAAAATACTAGGAGATTTGTGTTGCACTGTCAGAGTAGACATTTTTAAATTCAATTTATTTGGATGACATTGGCTAATAAACTTATACAGGTTTGAAGTATACATTTCTGTGATACATCTTCTGTATATTGTACCATGACCCCACCACCCTAAGTCGAGTCATCTTTCATCACCATATATTTGACCCCTTTACCCTTAACTACTCCCCCACCCCCCTACCCTCCGGTAACCACCACACTGTGGGCCTGTGTCACGAGTTTTTGTTTGTTTGTCGCTTTCAGTTTTATACCCCACAGATGAGTGAAATCATATGGCTCTTGACTTTTTCTGTCTGACTTATTTTGCTTAGCGTGATATTCTCAAGACCCATCCATGTTGTTGCAAATGGCAATATTTCATTTTTTGCTGTAACTGGGTAGTATTTCATTGTATGTATGTATCACATCTTCCTTATGGCTCATTTGGGAGAACATTAGACTCAAGTACACATTTAACTATGAAATGCCACCAAGCCAAAATCAAATATGTAGGGGTAAGCTGATCTATAAGGTAAGATCTTATTTTTTACACTAAAGTATGTATTGTTTTTAAAGGCCAATTTGGTGAATATTATTGTCAATTTGGGAACTAACTCTAGAGTATCTCAGTGATGTTTACATTTCCAACTAAACAACTTTCAACTTAAAGACTTAAAATTATAATATGAAAAGTACATGATATTAAAATTATTTTAGCCTAAAGCACAAAAATTGTAAGAAAAATACATGATCTTAAAAAGTTATTTTAGTTTGATTAAAAACCTACAGTTCCTCAAATAAAATTGTGCTTTTTACTCATCATTCAATATGTTGAGTTTAAATAGAATACAATTCTGTTAGCTTGGTTTAAATGGCTGGTAAAATCTATGAAGAAGTAATAGTAATAATAGCTACTATTTGTTGAGTGTTTACTCCGCTTTAGGCACCATACCAACTGTTTCATACACATTAATTTCCAATTCAAGCAAGCTTATGATTTTGGTATTTCATTATCCTTATTTTACAGATAAGATATAACATATAGTATTAGATATATTTCATAATCTTACATTGCCCACTATTGTAGTAATCATCAAGATAGAACTCACATCAGAAATCTAAGCTCAAAAATTTGTATTCTTAACTGCTATGCTGCCTGTGACTGATGTGTTAATCCAAAATTCCAAAATTTGTCACAATCGGAGTTCCATTCTGAGTTAAATTTTATAATTGATGCTGTAGTGGCAAGATGCCAATGGTCCTGTATTAAAACATTTTAATTTTGTATGGATTCATTCAAGAACAAAACCCAATAATAATGTCATTTATAAGCCTTGATTACTTTTTAAATTACTTTTTAATTTTTAACTCATTTATCTCTAAAATATCTCTAAAATCTATCACGCATAATGTAAACATTTTTGCTTAACCATGACTAAAACTAAACTTCCTATTTGTAGTCCATACTAGCCTCTCTCTAGAAATTGTTTATTTGTCACTGTCACCAGTTTATGTGACACACAAGGCTGAAATCTTCCCAGTGGGTCCCCAGGGCTGGCAGTGAAAAGGTGCGCCTTGAACTGAAAGACGATACAGTGTTACTCAAGGGATGGAAAGAAAGAGTAAGCCTGCATACAAAAATATAGATAACAATCGAGAATGGGGACAGGAGTCGAGGAAAATCACACCGGTAGTTTAATTTCTTAATTCTTCTCTGCAAAATTGGAACCTGACTCTACGCTGAGAAATAGACATGTGGGTTTGGATCGGTTACTGCGGCTGGGGCCAGGACCGTATAAAATGGTATCAAAACAGTGCCAAGAGCCCAGCTAAGCTTGGGGACCGTGGCCTGGTCAGGGCACCGATCCTGGATGGATGGATGATGTTCTTTAGTCCAGCCATGCAGAAAGCCTCATTATTAGGAGCAGAGAGGGCATTGGGATGGATTAATCCAAGGTTGAGGATTTGTAAGGCAGGACGGTAGAAGGGGAAAAAACAAAACAAAACTGGAAATTGAAGGTGCTGACAAGAAGTGGTTGATGTTTTGAACCACAAGGTTCTAGGTGGTATAAACAAATAAAATCATAATGAGAAGTGGTGTTTCATAGAAAAGGGCCTGGGTGTCTAAATAGCATGAGAAAAAGAGTAGGAAATGAGATTTGCTGTGATCAAAATCAGCAATGACAAGATGCAAAGTACGGTCATGAGAGCTTGCAGCTGAAGCGAGCGTTTGTCAAAATGCTGGAAGTGGTTGGTTCTCAGCTGTGTGTTGGGTTGATCCCGTGGATACTGACATCGTTCAGGGTGGTGTCTGATTCTGTCACAGAGAGGACTCAGAGCTGGAGAGTCAGGGTCGGACAGGATGTGACCAGACGGGCTTCTGATCATTACAACATACTTGTATCTGCATGGAGGAACACTCAGATGACAAAGGCTTGGGCACGAAAGCCAGAGGAAAAGTCCAGGTTTCTGGAAGAACACCCATGCCTTTGCCCGACGCTTTAGGCTGTCAAGGAGCAAGTCGCTTAGTAACAGGAAGGTAGTCTGATTTCAGTTAAGACAGGGGTGTCTAACTCATTTTCACTGGGGGCCACATCAGCCCTGCAGTTGTCTTCAAAGGGCCGAATGTAACTTTAGGACTGCATTAATGTAACTTTCACAGTTAAGCGAGAGCTCAGCACTGCTGCCAGATAGAAACAAGGTGCTGGGCGGATAAAACAAGGTGGAGGGCCGGGTTCGGGCCACAGGCCTTGTGTTTGCCCCCTGTGTCAGGTAGACAAGAAAGTAGGAGAAAGTCACCTTACCATTTAAAGTCAGATAGAAGTCCCAGGCCAAAGAATTTACATTCTTTATAATGTTAAAATAATTTGTATGTGTGCTATTACAGAGAACATTCCAGGAGTGATTTCATACAATATCATTAAGGAAGAAAACATCTGAAAGGTAATTAAGCGCTGAAGAAGGTTACCCTGTGTCTCCTCTGTATCAGCTAATCTAGCTCTTATTTCTATAAGAATTTAAGACAGGCAAGAATTAATTCAGTGTCCTCACTTGTGGAAACTACTTAATTGAAAGAGGTATTCCATGCATGAAAAGTCCATGTCAGTTTTTTTTTTAATTTTTAAAAAATGCAAATGAATTACAGTTTTAAAGAGAAATAAACTTCTATAAATGGGCTATTCAAGGTACCAAATCATAGAGATAAAACACTAAAATTAAAAAATACAATGAGGCTAGAAAATTGATTAATTAAAGAACTTACAACTTTCATCAAATTATGAAATGAGGAGAAAAAAATCCTGTAGATGGTTCAGTAATTTGACAACGTTTGACCGAAGAAAGCCTATGAAACTTAATAAAAGTCTATATTTTTATCTGAAATAAAATAGTATTCTTTACAACACAATTTAGCTAATGGCTAAAAGAGATAAGCATACAACAAATAAAAGAGTAATCATAAGCTTACAAAGTTCAGAAAGGTTGACTTCTGTATTTCATATACAGCAGTCCTATTTCTAATCTGAACATGAATTTATAGAAGATTATTTTCTTCTTTAGAAAGTAGAACAAAAAGCCCTTTATTTTAGATGATGTTAGAATCATTATCTGACACACAGTACATAAAAATTAATGCAATTAATGCAAAAATGGATTAAAGATTGGAACATAAGACCAGAAATAATAAAACTCCTAGAAAAAAACACACACTAAGCTCCTCAACATCAGTCTTAGTGATGATTTTTTTTGTATTTTACACCAAAAGCAAAGACAACACAAGGAAAAATAATCAGTGGGCTTACATCAAACTCCAAAGTTTCTGCACAGAAAAATAAACCATCAACCAAATGAAAAGGCAACCTACCAAATGGGAGAAAATACTTACAAATCACATATCTTCTCAGGGGCTAAGCTCCCAAATATAGAAAAAGTCATAAAACTAAATAGCAAAACAACATCTGATTTAAAAATGGGTAGAAAAGACACTCAGATGGCAAGTAAATAAATAAAAAGATGCTCAGCCTCACTAATCATCGGGGAAATGCCCATTAAACCCACAATGCAGCATCACGTCACACCTGTTAGAACGGCTATGATCAACAAGACAAAAAAATAACATGAACTGGCAAGAATATGGAGAAAAGAGCATCCTTGTGCACTGTTGGTATGAATGTAAATTGGTGTAACCTCTAAGGAACACAGGATGAGGATTCCTCAGAAAATTAAAAAATAGGACCACCACACGGTCCAGCGTTCCTACTTCCAGGTACGCGCCCAAAGGAAACAAAAGCATTCACTCCAAAAGATATATGAGCTCCCTTTCTCATTACAGCAATACTGAACAATCGCCAAGCAATGAAAACAATGTAAGTATCTGTCAATACTTAATACAGGGATAGGGAGGATTTTATAGACAGTGGGATGTTCTTCAGACCTGAGGAAGAAGGAAGTTCTGACATTTGCAACAACGTGGAAGGTCCTGGAGGGTATTTTGCTAAGTAAGTAAAATAAGTCAGACAGCAAAAGACACTTATATGTGGAATCTAAAAAAAAAAAAAGAATTCCTAGATACAGAGTCTGATTGGTGGCTGAGGGAGGTTGGAGGAGGAGGGTGGGCAAAACGGACGAAGGTGGCCCTAGAGACGAACCTCCAGTTATAAATAAGGCCTGAGAATGTGACGCACAGCGTGGTCGGGGGTCGGGGTAGCGGACGCTGAGCTGTTCGTCTGCAAGTTGCCGAGAGCGTAGATCTTAAAAGTTCTCGTGATAGAGAACCACGTGGTAATGATGCGGGGACATGGATGTTAACTAAACTCACTGTGGTGATCATTTCACAATGTACACTAATAGTGAGTCATTAGTGTGTGACTGGGAACCAATGATGCTCAGTAAAAATCAGTGGAAAATCCAAAACACTTCCAAACAATTGAACAGAGATGTTTGCTTCCAACAACATCTGTTTGCAAAATGAACACATAAATAAGTAAGTAAATAAAATACTGATGACAGGAAATCAAAGTAAACCTAAATGTTTAGAAATGCATTCTAATTTAATGTGCCCTGGCTGTTGTAGCTCCGTGGATTGAGCATGGGCTGTGAACCATAGGGTCACCGGTTCAATTCCCATTCAGGGCACGCACGTGCCTGGGTTGTGGGCCTGGTCCCCAGTGGGGGCTACTTAAGAGGCAACCACGCATTGATGTTTCTCTCCCTCCTTTCCCCTCTCTCTAAAAATAAATAAATAAAATCTTTTAAAAAATAAAGGGAAATACATTCTAGTTTAATAAATTTGTAGAATCAATGTTTGCAGAATGTCTCGTTTCTTCCAACTCATCTATAGATTCAACACAGGCTCAGTAAAAATCCCAACAAGCATTTTGTTAAGATCTGTGCGGGGCCCTGGCTTGCATAGCTCAGTGGATTGAGTGCAGGCTTTGAACCAAGGGGTCAGTGGTTCGATTCCCAGTCAGGGCACATGTCTGGGTTGCAGGCCAGGTGTCCAGAGGGGGGCACATGAGAGGCAACCACAATTGATAATTTTTTCACTCTCTTTCTCCCTCCCTTCCCCTCTCTCTAAAATAAATAAAATCTTTAAAAAAAGATGTGTGGGGGTCTTAGTAGACATGAATAAAGGAATCCTAAAATGTCTATGTAAAATACTGGAATTAAAATAACGAGAATGATTTTATGCAAATAGCACAAAGTTAGAAAATGCACAGTTGATATGTTCATTATTTACTATAGAGTAATCACAATAATGTGCTGTTTGTGAAAGTGTAGACACCTAGACCAAGAAAAAAGAATACAAAGGCACATATATACATACATATATAAAACAGTTGATTCTTCTACAAAGTTTAAAAAATAACTTAATAGAGAAAGGAGAGTCAAATTAACTCAAAATGGATCACAGACTTAAATACACTGCTAACAATGTTTCAATCTTTAGATGAAAAATACAGAGAAAAACTGATTTAGGTTAAGATGTCTAGATATGACAAAAATCATAAGTTTTTATTGAAAAATATAATAGGTTGAACATCATAAGAATTTTTAATTTCTGCTCTCCTGAAAAGTACATGCATTTAAATACATGATAAACAACAATCCACAGACTGAAAGAAAAATGCATACATATTAAAATTTTTATTTTTATTTTTGCACAAAATACTATCCCAACTTGCATTCTTAGAATATAAACACATGTAGCCCTGGCTGGTGTGGCTCAGTGGATTGAGTGCTGGCCTGCAAACCAAAGGGTCGCTGGTTTGATTCCCAGTCAGGGCACATGCCTGGGTTGCCAGCCAGGTCCCCAGTCGGGGGCATGAGAGAGGCAACCACACACTGATGTTTCTCTCCCTCTCTTTCTCCCTTCCCCTCTGTCTAAAAATAAATAAATAAATGAATAATCTTTAAACAAAAAAAGAATATAAGCGCATGTACGTACACCTAATTCTACAGCCAGCAAAAGTCTTGCACGTGGAAGCATCCCATGGAAACATTCCCTACCAACACACATTTGCTGAGTGTTAGCCACAGGTCCCTCTTTATCCGACTTTGTCTGAATTAATCCTAAACAATTTGTACCTATTGCTAAAGGGAATGTCCATGAAAAAATAATTAAATACGGTCTTCTATGACATTTTAAACTATAATAATGCATTTATATCTGTTATAATATTCTAAAGATGTTCACCTTTTCCATGAATGTATATCATTTTTATATCCTGATGTACATCTGCAGTTGCTATTCAGAAATAATTTACTTCACTTATTTCAATTTTATTGGCTATCTTTTTAGAAAGGTTAGTTTGTTGTATTAAAAACCTCTGGGTAAGTAAAACATTCTCATCTTTGATTAGGCTATATAGTTGGCACTTTGTTAAAAAAAATCTGCCTTCAATTTTTGAAGAAAATTACTTACGGAAGCCATAAAAGTAACATATAGTGACACCAAAATAATTATTTCAGAATAATTAAATATTCTTTTTTTTGTCATTTATGTTTTAACTTCATCATATATTCTTCTCATTGACAATATAGTAAATTAGAAATAATCTTCATAAGCTTTCACAAATCATGTAGTTAGTTATACTAAAAAGGGATTTAATTAATTTCTGGGGCAAATTCCAGATGATAAAACTTGGAACCAGACCATTTGCATATTTAATTGATAAACTGTAACATGCTATTTTTTCCATTCCAAAATGAGCACTGTAATCCTGATCATTGCTCAGTGGGCATTCTTGCCAAACATAAAAATCTTCAGGATGAAAAATGAGTGTGAACATGAGGAGTGAGTGGCAAAAATAAAAGCAGACGAGAACTAGATATGTTTCCACTTGTTTCATATAGATCCCTTGCTGAAAATAATCAGAATCAAATATAGACTAATTCTAAATGACAAAAAATCATGGACAGGCAGACACATATTTAAGTGCCTCTATGTGACTTAACTAAGTTTGCCAGCCATAACAAAGATGGAAATGGTGCCTTTTGCAGCAACATGGAGGAAACTGTAGGGCAATGTGCCAGGCAGATTCACAAGATTGATGAAGAAAGGCAAATACCGTAGGGTATCAGTTATATGTGAAATCTTCAAAAAAAAAAAAAACATTAAAAGTGGATTTAATAGAAACAGAGAATAGACTACTGGTAAACAGCAGATGAGGTGTGGGGTGGGAAAAGGGTTTTATAGGTCAAAGGACACACATTTCAAGCTGTGAGAAGAATACATTCTGAGTACCTAATGTATAGCATGGTGTCTATGCTTGTAATAACAGTATTGAATTAAACTTGTGGCGAGCAGATCTTAAGCATTCCTACCAAACACACAAAAAAAAACCAATTACCTATGTAACTATGTAAGGTGAGGGATGTCTTCATTATCTTGATCTTACTAATCATTCTACAAATATATGTATATGAAATCACTAAATATATACAATTGTACTGTTAATTATTCCTCAATAAATTTAAAAACACATAATTAAAAAAAAACTGTGTTATATTCCACCATCCTGCCCCTGTGTTTTCTCTGCTTTCTCTTTTTCAATGTGTAACATGATTTCTGTATTTCGGAACATGCAACTTGTAACTTCTTTTTTTCAAACTCTTCTCTTAGTTCTCTATTACCTGGCTAATTCTGCTACTTTTGTTTATTCCAATTATCATGAGTCTCCACAGTTTCTTAAATCATTTTAACAGAAACCAGGAGTACTAACATTCTGGAATTCTATCTGTATGATTTATTAGAAGAGGCTAAGTACAATTTTTTAGAGTCATTTCTAAAACCGAAGGAAGAACCTGTAAGACCTAGTTTGTAGGAGATGCTCAGGCCAGGGGCAAACAAGTGTTACGGGAGGTGGCTACTCACATTTTTACTAAATAGGTAAGGGAATGGTATGCCATCCAATAGGTGTTTCAATCAAAGCCTATATTAGAAATGTCAATGTAACTTTGCAGGAAAAGTCATTTAGAAGGATGAGATCATATAAAGAATATTCTGAGTTATATTCTGAGAAATAAGTTCAAGGTTCATTCCTATTATTTTTCATTGTAAAGCTAAAGGGTTTTAATAAGAGCAGAGGTTTCACTGAGGGTCACGATTGATTTTTGAGCAAGAGAAACAGCCTGACGGGACTGAAAAACCCAGATTCAGGACACATTTTCACTTTATTTGTCTCGGCAGTTTGATGACATTACCCATGACCTAGGCTCTTCCTGCCTTTCTAATCTGTCATCTGCAGTATGACAGTTCTCTCCTCAGGCTGATTCCCTTCGTGGTCACAGGATGGCGGGACAAGTTCTCGATCTTTGTTTGCACCCAGACATGAGGACATCCAGAGCAAAAGAGACCATCTCTTACACTTCATTTTGCTTCACATCTGACCTCACTCTCTGCGATGTTATTTTCAGAGCCTTGTATATGGCATTGAATTGATTTTAACTTGAGGAAAAAAAAACATATTGATATATCACCTACAAAACTGAAGCATTCTAGAAGTACTAGAAACGAGCACAGTATTATATCAACCAACAATAGACATGTAAAATGACAAATGAACTGTTGAGTTTAATCCTTTGTTATGTGTGACAAAAACCTGGAAAAAAAATATTTGCCTCAGCCAATGCCTGCATTGCTTCCACTTAATCATAAAACCATTTATCTCCAAATGTAGTTAAGATAGAGGATTAGTAGGGAGGAAAAATGATGAAAACTAAGAAATGCTGACAACAGGCCATGAGTGGCAGCGGTTCTGTAGAAGAGAAGTCATTTTTGGAACAGTCTATTCGAGCTCCTTTGAATGTTTTCATGATAGATGCAGGAGGCTGATCTACCAAAGTAATTAATCATGTAATGACTACACTTGTGAGTTCAATTATAGTCTTTATGGTTGATTGCTTTTTGTAATAAATAACATTACTAGGTTTTTTTTTTTTTTTCATTCCTTTTGCCCAGGGCAAGAAGGCCAGCACATAAATGGAAAAGACAAATGTAACCAATGTACAGATAAAATTCTTTTTCTAAAGTGGGATGTTAGGACATATTAATTTTCAATGTCAGATATATTAGTTTGTTTCATGAAGCTAAACGCAATAAACATTCATTAAACGTACAACTTCATTGCTATGAAGTCAGATATTTACCATCACATTTTAATTTTCTCATTAATATAAATTTTAAATGATTTTTTTCAAAACCTCTTTACCTTTTTTCAAATAGTAGAGAAAAATTTTGTGCATCCTCACAAAACACTTTGAATGTTTAAAGCCAAAAACCATTGGTAAAGACAACATCATTTTTCTCAGAATAATCTATCATGAAAATCTCATCAGGCATATAATATCCTTAATACACATTTAAATGATTTTTAAAGCCGCTTTACTTTTTTTCAAATGATAGGAAAAAGGTTTGTGCAATCCCACAACACACTTTTAATGTGTAAAACCAAAAACCATTGGTAAAGACAACATCATTTTTAGAAAAATCTATCATGAAAAATCTCATTAGACGTAGGTATATATACATAGACACATGTATGTAAACATATCTGTATATATATCTTTAAAATATTTGGATTACATTGTGTACTCATTCTGAGAAGGAAATCCAAATCCATCCTTCCATAGGAGACATCCCTTCTTTTCATTTGGAATGGAGTTTAATTTCTTTGAAAAATGTTTACTGGGAACTCTCCTATCCCAAGCACCATTCTGGGTGACGGGAAGGGTACAATGACCAAAACAGACATCTCTAACATTGTGGAGTTTATGGTGTAGTGTAATAGAGCGCATGTAACACATAAAAATAAAACATATATTTTATAAATGGCAGTGAGAATACTGGAGGAAAATCGTGACATTTAGGTAGTACACGAGGTGGCAATTTTAACCAGGGTGTTGAGGGAATGTTTCGTTGAGTAAGTCATATTTTAGTGAATTCTGCCTCTTCAAATTGTTAACAGCCTTGTGGCAAGGCCTGGTGACAGGGCCGTGGCCAATACAGAATTGGCACCCACCGCGGTCCTAGGATACTGTTCCTCAATCATAGAATTTGGGGGCTGATTTAGTCACGGTCTGGCTGAGCCTCTTGTTACAGAAAACGAAATAGCAGTGATCTACGTTTTACACTGACATCACAGGGAATCAAGCTGATGCACGTGGCTGTGACATGATGACAAATGAAGTAAGTTCCTAGGCGCTCAGAGGGTTATTAGCTCAAGTTCTGATCTCAGAACCAGATAGCTTCCAAGATTAGACTAGGAAAATCTCTTATTTCTTGCACGCTTGGAGTCAAGATGCTAGACTATTAAACGTAAAATTTTATTGTGCTATTTATAGAATTAGAATGCTAATTTAATCGATGACCTTGCTTAGTTTCTCCCATGGAAGTTAGGCTTGACTGGGAAACAGAGGGACTTTGACACTTAGAATGGAGGCATGTGGTATCGAAAAGAGAGCCTTGTACACCCAGTCTCCCTGGCCAGTGGAGTGGTAGCAGCTATCCAGCTATGCCGAGGAGACACGCCTTCCTTTGCTGAAAACTCTTTGTTAACATGACCTGGGGTACATGTCTTGCAAATAAGAAGAAACTTATTTTCTTCAAACCCACCATCACCACCCCAATTGGCACCAGACTCATAGCTAACATCCAGTATTGGCGTGATTCAGGGGGCTGGGTACATACTATGACCCAAGAGGAAAGAGCTTACTCACAAAACAATTCCAAGATTTGACAAGTTTGTCCGCAGAAACACCGGACATAAGTATAACAGTGGATTCTAAGGATGTTAGACCCAGGAGGTTAGAACACACCAAGGAGGTTAGATTAAACCACCAGGACATGCCTTTACTAGAGATTCTGTACTTAATGTCTTCTGCATTTTCATTATGCAGCTCAAGGCAGCTCCAGCAACTACTTGCTCGGTTGACTAAAACTTGGACTTACAGGTAGCTCACATTTAATGAGGTTGATATGAGAGATCTTCTCAGGCCAGATGTGAAGGAAAAGGGCAAACAACTTCAGGAGACAAGCAGGTGAGAAGGTGCTTGATTTCTGCAAGACTCACGGCAACCCTCAACTACATCTCACAAGAACGTTAGGATGCTCCCTTCTCTAAGCTGATGGGACACACGTTAGCAAGGGCAGCACCTGCATTCTTGAAAAACACGGTGGCTGTCTTCCTTTTGTGGGTCAGGTGTAACTGTGGGGCGAGGTGCCACTGAAGTGGCGCCATGATGTCATTTGGGCAGACTGGATGACACAGGAGCAGAGGCTTGTGACAGTACTCAGTCACCAAGTAAGAGGTGCTCACTTACCATAGAGAACAGGAGAGTCATACCATTAATCAGAGTATTTGGTCTCCTGGGATCTCTGCGGGAGGCTAATTGACCACACTGTCCCCAGGAATGAGGAATTCAAGATACTACAATGTCCTTTGATCTGTATAACAGAAAATCATCATCGACAACTATGTGGGTTGACCAAAACCCCACACACTTTGCCATAATACTCATGACGTCACACCAACTTCCAGGCCCATGTCACTTAAGCCCAAAACCCCTTGATTAAAATGAAAACCAGTGTGTTATTTTTTTTAAAAAATCTGTCTAGGCTTTTCAGCTATGACATATAAAAACCTTAGGAATCATTACCCATAATTCTTATTATAAGGACATGATGCTGAACTAATGAAAACCAGTAACTTTTCTCAGACCTGTCTGAGAACTGATGACACTGGACAAACTGACAACCCAAAATTTGAAGGGACAGACAAATACAGAGAATCACAACTGTAGTCTGCTTATTGGAACAAAAGCTGCTGGAACCAGAAACTCACAGGAACACTTAAGCAACCATTTTTGTTCAAATTGTGAGAGGTTGAACACGGACTAGCTTTATAGTAAGGAACTACTAGGAGCCTAATCTTAGCAAGGTCCTGACACACTCATGGGTTTTATCTCCAGAAACCTTACAGGACAAGGTAGAATGAAATAATATATTCAAATTGTTGAAAAGCAAACAAACAAACAAACAAAAAACCCTGACAACCAGGAATACTGATGGATGGATAAGTGGTGTGTGTCTCTATGTTTGTATGTGTGGACATGAATCAGACATGAGAAGGAAGGGAGATTTACAAGAGCTTGGGCAAACCTTAAGGGTACCACACTAAATGAAATAATTTAGAAAGAGGAGAACAAAGACTCTCATATCTCACTATATGTGAAATCTAAAATAGCCAAAGTCATAGAAAGAACTTAGAAAGAGGTACAACCAAATGCAGCAGGTTACCTTGGATGGGATCACAGAATGGAAAGGGGCATCAGTTAAAACTAAGGAAATATAAATAAAGTAGGTGTGGGCTTTGGTTAATAATAATGTGTCAATACTGGTTCATTCATTGTAATAAATGAACCACACTAGTTAACAGGTTAATAAGAGGGAAGGTGAGAGGAGAGCTACAGGTAATTGTCTGTACAGTCTATGTAATTTATTCTGTAGATATAAAACTATTCAAAAATAGTGTTACAAATTAGCCCTGGCTGGTGTGGCTCAGTGGATTGAGCACCTGACTGTGAACCAAAGGGTCTCTGGTTCGATTCCCAGTCTGGGCACATGCCTGGGTTGCCAGCCAGGTCCCCAGTGAGGGGCGCACAAGAGGCAACCACACACTGATGTTTCTCTCCCTCTCTTCCCCTCTGTAAAAATAAATAAATAAAATCTTTTAAAAAACAGTCTTACAAATTAACAGGGAGGCTCAGAACAATTTGAGGAAAGAGTTCGCTGCATTATCTCAGCACAGAACATAAGCCTTCCCCTGGATCATCCCTCACAGGACTTGGGACGTTTATTGCAGTGACGGTGCACTGGGGCGAAAGGAATACCGAGACTTCTCCCAGATCAGCGGACACTGGCTCTGACCTGACGCTAATTCCTGACCCCCAAAGCGCCACCGCAGCATTGGGCAAAGGGTGTACTTTTGATGTCTCGTGACAGAGGGGTTCAGTCCAAGTTCAGCCTGCAGCAGGGGCAGGCAATGACCCTTCCTGTGATTACTTCCTGAATGTAAAGGCGAGATGGCAACATTTCGTAATTTTCAGAATGTCCACATTGGCTCTCTGACCCGTGGAGGAACGGCCGACCTAATAGGAACACGTAGGTGGAAGCGTTTTGAATTTCCTTACTCTAAGGAAGTTGTAAACACCCGAAGCACATCCCATTCCCGTGGGACTGCAGAACTTAGCGCCACCACCAGGGGGCCTTAGGAAATGTGCAGTGATTGGGGTGAAGGGATGTAAACAACTAAAATTTTAAGACGCTCCTGTTCGACGGACAAGGTAGAAACAGTGCTGACCGGTTCTAACTGGAAACTCCACAGGTTCAGCGATGCCCCGCTTCAGGGAACAGGTGTGAAATTACTAACTGCAAAGTGTGACTGCAGAGATGTTTCAGGGATTAAGTAGCTTTTACCTGAATGTGCGTTCGGAATGGCTGCTACATGTGGAAGCTTCACATGGTGTTTGTCTTTTATAGGGTTACCTGCTAAGCCTACCCTGGACCCAGTTCTAAGTGGTTATGCTAATTGGAAACGTTTAGAATCGCTTGAGCCCTCGTTGCTAGTAAAGATGAAGCAGCGTCTTAGTCCCTTCCGCCTGCTGTAACAACACCGCAGACTGGGTGGCTTATAAACAACAGAAATTGGTTTCTCACAGTCCTGGAGGCTGCAAGATCGTGGCAGCGACAGATTCACCCTTTGCTGAGAGCCCGCTTCCTATTTCGGAGATAGTCATTTAAAACAAACAAACAAACAAATATCTCATACGGCAGAAGAGACAAGCACACTCTCTGGCTCTTTTTATAAGGCCACTAATCCCATTCCTAATCACCTCCCTTAGTGACCTAACGACCTCCCAAGGGCCCCACTTCTAACTTCCCCCACAGTGGTGATTAGATTCCCACACGCAGATTTAGGGAGGGGGCACAGACATCCGGCCTATGGCAAGCAGTGTGGAATTTCACGTGAGCCCTCCACAGTGTCACGGATGCTACCACCCGACGCGGTATTGGAGGGTGAGAGACAAAGGCCTACGACTCACCTTTGCACCTCTTTCCCCTTGGGGTGGGGGCGTCGCAGGCAGAGGCTGCCTGCAGACTGAGTTGTCCTTGTAGCTGAGGAATCCCCAGTTCAGGAGACTCCTATGCTTTATAATAGGCTGCATGCAAACTGGCTCAACCTCGGCCTTGGAGAGAGACATTCACTAGGAATTTTTAATTGATAGTTTACCCAAAGGAAAATTTAAAAGTAAAAACGGCTGTCTTGAGTTAGAAAAGTTTCTGCTCCCTGACAAATAAAGACTCAAGAGTAAACCCAGGCCTCCAAATTGAAGAATTATAGAAAAATCACCTTTTGCGTTATGGTCATCAACACTGGAAAAGAGAGTGGTCTACACATACGTGGACTACTCAACCATCAAAGTATCAAAATACTGACATACGCAAGTAACAACATGAATGCTTCTCATAGGCACACTGGGGAACGTGAGCACAAACATCCATAATGCTCAGGGACATGCGGTTACAGGGACGAATAAATGGGTTGCACTTCAATATGCAATTCTTTTTCCCTGTTAATAATGCATGGCGTCACAGGAGAGAGAAATGGATGGCAGTGAAGAGAGCTTGAATAGCGTTACCGCTGGAAAAACACAGGCAGAAAATAGGGAAAGGTGCCCATAGGAACAATGACTGCTTAACATACTTATTTCACCCCAAACTATGAACCCAAATAAAGCCAACTGTAACCTCTGCCTTCCATCTGCTGTATTATGGAGATTCTTCAAACACTGATGATCAAATGGCTCAAGAGTTCTGAATGAATGGGAACAATATCCATCAGAGTTCTTAACTCTGTTTAAAATTTAAGTGATGCAATTTTTACTTCTGGGAAATGTATTCCATCACTTTGCTGTATTTGTGAATAAAGATTTATGCAAAAAGTGATTCTCAACACATTATTTATATAGTAGAAAATAGAACACATAAATTTCAAATAAGAAGGAAATGCTAAATAAATTACTGTGTATCTAACTGATAGAATAATGTACACCAATTATATAGCTTTTAATAACCATTTTAATAGCACAGTAAAATGTTTATGGTATGGCAGTTAAGTGGGAGAGTATAAAATTGACACCAAATTCTTATTTAATCTCACATATTTTTCTGAAACAAGTTTTGTCTTAAATGAGTTTTAATAATAAAATGTGAAGCATGAGCTAAACTAGATAAAAAATCCAAAAAGATACATGAAAATATATGGAAACCTCTATTTGAAATTATGCTTATTTTCATTTTTATCTTCACCCATTTTAGTTTTTTATAAAAAGTTAATCACCAAACATTGTAAATGAATTATAGTATTTCATTCAACCCTAAAATGGTAACTCAGTCTTTAAAGACAATATTTTAAAGTCAGTGAATAAGAATTTTTTGCACTATTAAGTACTTTCTGTGCCAAAACTAATTATATCAGGATATATAATATAAGGTAAAGTAATTCTCAGAACTTAAATAATAATTAACTACAATAAAATGGGAATAATAATAATAACAGTGTCAATTCTCATTCATATCCTGTATTTCTACTTCTACCTGTTTTGTCTGAGCCTCATTAAAAACTGCAAGGGATGTGAGATTTTTACCTGACACGTGAACTGAAAAGCAAGCCTTCCGCAGTTTCACAGGTGCTCGCAAACCCCGTGACCCGCTGGGTCAGAGAGCAAAGGACTCCATCACCTACAGTTGCGTTGTCTCCCCTTCTGACGCCCCGCAGCCAGAGCGGGTGCTGCATTGGCAGTGGGTTTCATCAGAGATGAGGAGCCCCAGGCTTAGGAGACCCCAAAGTGTGATGACAGGCTGCAGAAAAGCCTGCTCCACCCCTGCCTTGAAAGAGGACTTTGCCTTCATTGTAGAGGGCGGGACACAACCCATCTCCTACTTCAAAGAAAAGTGCTCTCTCTGTCTTCCAAAGACTGTGCTATATGAACATCCTTGAAAAAATGATCCAGAGCAAAAAAAGTGAGATATTATTATGGTGCAACCAAAATAGGGCAGAAAAATCAGTGATTTTTCCATGTAATCAATAGATTGTGGAAGAAAATCAATTTACTATTTGAGAAAAATAATAATTTGTGAAGACTATGCTGAATATTATTGTACTCAAACTTCTGTTAGGACCAGGAAAGAGTTACTAAGACATGTTTTTTAAGAAGTCTGTTATGTTTAGATATTTTAGGTAAATGCACAGAGTGCTATGTGGCCATGAAAACCACGTCAGCTGTGATTTTGTAAGTTACAGGTCTGCACTTCATACAAGCTGTGGGAGAGAAAGTGCCTAATGCAGTCACCTGCATTTGGGAACTGTTATAACCGATCCAGCTTAAAAAATAAAAAAGACAAAGGGGAAAAATACACCTACCCAGACCCTTCAAGGAGAAGTCTGAGAGCCACCTTCTGACCGAGTCCTGATTCTCACAGGCGGAAGTGATTTCTTTCTCAGGGACTGACCATGGCTGTTTCTCCCTCTCGTTCCATGGCTGCTTCAAAGGGCCGAATGTAATTTCAACTCCCTAACTGTGAAGGAGTAGTTACATTTAGACAGTCCTAAAATTATTTCGGCCCTTTGAAGGCAACCTCAAGGCTGATGTGGCCCCCGGTGAAAATGAGTTTGACACCCCGGATTTAGATCCAACAGTGATTGATGTAAGGAAAGAAAAAAACTAGATAAATAACAACTGGAAAGTAAAAAGCAAGAAAGCCAAAGGGAAGGGACAAGATCACTTCAGGAGTAAGTGTAGCATGTACGCACCCACTCAAGTGCTTCTTAAAAACTGTGACCCAGGTTCCCCAAAGCCATGTCTCTGGGGTTACATCCCGATTACCTTTGGCAAGATCCCCAAAGCCGCCTCTGAGCTGGTTGTTCAGCTGCCCACCGCCCCCCCCCCCACACACACACATACCTGGAGCAATTGCGAGATACAGCAATGAACCTGGTAACGTGACAGGATTCCCAAAAGAACTTCTTACAAATATGAAAAACACGACTATTGCCCCGACACATAGCGAATGAGCGGGCAAATAGGGGGAGAAGCGATAAACTTAAAAAGGGACAGTAACAGGCTATTTAGGACTTTTCCCTGGAAACGGCCTCCCAGTTTGCTCATCAACAATACCAGCCAATTCGGTAAATGAAAGAGAGAAGCAAAATTTCTGATAGGCTGATAGAACCTTGCAGAAGCAAATTTAATATTTATGTTATAGTACAGTATAGATTCACATGCTTACCTAAATTGTGTTTATATAGCATTTAACTATATATTATAAAGGAGAAATATATGATAAATCTTTTACAGTGGGGGCAAGGAAAAAATCTATTTTCTCTTCCTCTGGGTTTTAGTTGTACTTTTACAAGCCTACATTGGATGCTATTTACTTGCTCCCATTTGGTCTCCCTGGACGTATTTAAGTTTCTCTAGGAAGTCAGAGGTAGTCAAGGATGCTGCCCTTGAAATTAGCCAGACCTCTGTTGAAAACCGTTCTCTACCCTTCGGTTAATACCAAACAGTTGTTTAACGTCTAAGAATTAACTTCAATTACAAAATTTAAATATTTGAAAATTATGCTTCCCGGTTTGCTGAGACATATAAAAGGGGTTGGGCACAAAATGTGTCACTTCATAGGTGCTTGCAAACAAAATATCATTGAAAATAGCAACAGAAATGCATGTACTTAGACATAAAGCTGAAAACTGGGGTAACACTTTATGGGAAAAAATATAAAATGTAAAACACTAATAAGGTCCTACAGTAAATGGAGAGACAGTGTGTTCAGAAACAGAAAATTCAACCTTATAAATATATAAATTCTCAATTGATATTAAATTTGATCATATTCCAGTAAAGTCTCAAAAGAGTTTCTTGTTGATCTGAGAGTAATACTAACACAAAGTAATACTAACATTTAATTGGAGTTTAAATAAAAGACAATAGCTACTCCCAAAATAGGAAGAAAAAAGCAGGAAGAGGAGTACTGCCTTGCCATATTAAGAATGTTTACAAAGCCATGGTAATCATAGCGTATTATAGACACAAGGAAAAACAAAACAGTGTGGAGAGCCCCGAAGCATCCACATGCATAATAAATGAAACCTAATTACGTGCCCAACTACCAGTGCAGACTGCTGGTATCAACAATATATGTTGATACCTCGATTGCTTGTACACAGAGAAAAAATAAAGGTAAATAAATCTCCATCTCGCACCATGTACCAATCCCCTTCAACCTGGCATGTGTAAACAGGAGGAGCTTAAGCACTGCTCAGATCTAATGCACACACAAATAGTTCCAACAGAAAACAATTCCAGATCGTTAACGTCGATGACGACTCCTTCATTAACATTGTGTGCCAGAGAATACACTCGAGGTACAGGTCTCATTTATGGTCTCTCTCTCTCTCTGTTTGTTTTTGCCTTAATGCACAACTCCTGGGGGGAAATCCCTTGGAAGGAGAGGAGAGGAGGAAAGGGGGGGAGGAAGAATGAGTGAAAGAAATGCTGATGGTGTAGCCTTTCATTTTATCCAGACCATAAAATCATGCTGTGGATCTACCTATCCTAGAGTTGGAATTTAGAAGTTCAATGATTGCCAAGGGGAAGCTTATTAACACACTCTGTACTTTCTAATAGAAAGTAAATCTCATTTGGCTGATTTGACAAGGATTGATTTTGACAATTAGGTTATATGACCATCATATCCCATAAACTAAATGAGTTAAACTCCATAATTTTAATTCAAATTATTTAAAACATGAGATAAGGTGATTGCAGGGGTGAGGGGGGGATGAGCTATGAGGGGGAATACATGGTAATGGAAAAAATACAATTAAAAAAGAAAAAACATGAGATAAAAGCATTACTAAAATATACATTGTACTGACAAGGGTATATTGAAATTAATTCTATTCTTATTTTATTCTAATACATTTTCAGTATATCAGGTTAAACAGGCTGCCTTTTCATTGAGAATGAATTAAAATAAATAATTAATAGTCTTTTGAAAAGTCTTAGCAAAGTCTTTTAGGTATAATTTCTAGAAACCCAGTGTGTGATTGATTTGCATGACTAAGTAACAAATCTTTCTGAAAGTTGGGTCGTTTCCAATTCCTTGCTATCAATAAAACTGAAGGAGAAGTAATCAAACTGTCGGCTGATATAACATTAAAAATAGGCTTTATGAGACACCACTATGTTATTCAGAATATAATTTAAAAAGCATTTGAGAAACAGGGCTATTACAGAGCTCCTTCCGTGTGTACCTCTTCATTCAAACACGCACATTTTCCCATCATTTACATCTATAATGAAGTAAAATACAGTGAAAGTTCTCATCCCAGCGGTAAGTAATAATCATCCAGGCATATATGAGCTCATTGAAAAACACAAGCCTCCTCCATGTTGTAACAGATCATTTCAATTTCATTTTTAATGCTTATCTTCAAGAGTTACGCAGGAAAAGAAAATAACCACAGGTAGATTGTTTTGATCCTTCTTGTACTCACACCTCATACTAAGTCAAGGAAAATCCAAACAGTGTGTTCTTCAGCCTTATGTCGTGTTTATATCATCATGGGGAGCAAGGAAAACTATCACGGCGAGAAAAAATTAAGGCCATGTGCTATTTTTCAACTGTGTGTGGAGGGACATCATCTAGATATCAACATAGGTTGTTCCTGACTCCAATCCCCCTTCACAAGGACACCACCTAGCAGCCATCCATATACAAGATGCCAGAGAGAAACTCCTGGAACAGGTGGGTAAGGCTGAAACACACAGAGACTGAGAACAAACACATTAGAAGGGAGAAACTTGGACTCGGAGACACATACAAGTGGAAGGCACTGTGTAGAGATGTCAGGAGAAGACTATCTACAAGAATGACCATCTACAAGTCAAGGAGACAGGCTGGGGACAGACCCCTCCCTCCCAGCCCGGGGGAGGAGCCAGCCTGTGGGCACCTTGATCTCAGACTGCTAGCCTCCAGAACTGAGAGGTCATAAATTTCTGCTGTGCAAGGCGAAAACATAACAAAACACATATGTATTGTGTACATGAATGTTCATATTACCTACCTAACCCCTACATATGTGAGTCACGTTAACTTCAAATGGTCAACCTCTCACTAAATATTTTAAGTCACGTGTGTAAAGGGGGAGGAAATAAAATCAAGAGGGAGTATTCCTCCCGCACGGAATACTTCGAGGAAGCCCCACGTCAGCTTCCCAAGGTCACCAGCCGGGCAGAATGGTTTCCGAACCTGCAATGCTACAGCAGGACACTCAGCAATGAGCGCTTGGGTAGACCCAGGGGACCCCTGAGCAAGTGAAACAGGCCATGGAAGGCTGAGGAAAATCTTTAGCTCATCACTCCATGATTTTTGTAGAATATTTGTATGTGGCTAACCCCCTTAGCTAGCATTTAAGTTATTCAAAACAAGAAACTCCTCTAAGCATTTTACATGATCTCTAGAGAACACACATTATATCCTATTATGTGTTCATGTTAAATAGAAAACGGTGTATCTAGGTGGAGTTAAACATTTTGATTATTTGTGTGTCACCATTTTCAAACTGTGTATAGCCACCCGCTATAAATACCTGTACATGCTTTGTGAATTCTAAATGCAATTTTTCTCCTTTTTTTTTTTCCAAGCCTGGATCAAATTTCCAGAATTTGCGGAGCACACATTTTAATCTCCATTTGGCACAAATAAAAATGCTTTCCCACAAAGACCATAAAATCTTTAATGACAATATGTATTTTGTGCCACTAAACTCAGTAGCATTTCTGTGGAGGTTAAGGAAAAGGGAATTGTTAAGCTCATTCTTCAAGTTTTAAAAAGCTCCTTAGAAGTTTATTTCAGAGATCTGTGATTCTTCCAAACTGCTCGAACACTGGTTCGGAGAGAGTTCTCTTCTCTTCAAACTCCGACATTGATTTTGAAATAAAAGGTTCCCTCTGGGATTCAGAAGGTTTTACAGTGACTCAGTGTGAAGCGACAAACCTGAACTTTCAGGAACTTGTTTCATAACCTTGAAGTGTCTTAGACACGCTTGCTTGTATCCCTGGCTCACAGACCCTATTGACACAAAGCCCTTGATTTGTTTCACTTCTTCAGGTGACCAAGCCGACTCACCCTGAGAAACAAGTTTATCTGCTTCAGCTGGGTCCTATTGTGCCCGATACTTACAGGTGAACACGCACACGCAAATGACTTTTAAACAACCAGGCAGCCATGTCTGACGTTCAGGCAGTTCCTCTCGGCCTCGATTGCTTGAACAATGTAAGCACGTAAGAACATAATTACCTAAACGATTGCCCAGAATATTATTAGCATTCAATTTGAGGAAGTGCAGCTATGAAATGTCCTTAAATATTTGCTAATATTGATACAGTTTGTATTTAAATCATTTGTGTACTATTTTTGCCATGGTAGATAAATTTTTTTAAATGTTAAAGGTTTTTTAAAACAGATGGTAGAAACAAAAAAAGTAATATTGCTTCACTTAATGCAAAAGTTTCTAAAAGAAAATGTGATCATTTATAAAAACATCTAGCAGCATCATTATATTAAACAAAATATAATAAAATCAATAAACTAGGCGTGTAAAACTTTATACATTTTCTCTACATTTTCAGTTAGAAACTATAATAAAAATGATCTTCATAACATTATAAAATTTTGTGTGGTGGGCACACAATGCAATGTACAGATCACATATCATAGAAATATACACTTGAAACCTATATGTTATTAACCAATGTTACCCCAATAGATTTAATTAAAAAAATAAAAGATATCTTCATTTTTCTCAAAAAAAGTAATAACTAAGAATAATTAAAAAGCAATGGGCAGGAATAAAAGGGCCTGAATAGTTGGGCAGATATGATGGTAAAATATTAGCTGTCTGTAATTTACGTACATCTCTAACAAAGTCTGTCTCTATAGAAAAAACAAATGAATAATACCTCCTCCAAATTTTTTTGCAAAGAGATAGAAAAATATATGTAAGTAATAAATTCTAGAAAAAAATGCACTTAAAGACACAACATCATTCAGGATAAAGAGGAGCCAAATAATCATAAGAGATCTCATTCTTGAGGACAATATAATTATTTCAAATATAACAAAAATTGATAGCAAGCACTTTGAGAAATTGTCAAATTCACCGTCACACTGAAATTTCAACCCCGATTTCTTCAATTATAATCCTATGCTAAACATACAAAAATATATTGAAGACATGTAAGACCTGAACAAGATAATTTCCAAGCTTTTCCCACTAACTGTACACAGAGCTAATTTCAGCTGCCATTTCCACGTAAGGCATGCAGGCTTCCTGTTGCTCTGATTGGTGAAACATACATTTCTGTGGGTTGAATCGACACAGCATTGGTTTTCAAGTGTTTTGCATATTGCTCCTGAGCAACATATAAAACACGGTACTCAATATGCAAAGATTATATGTCTACTGATGACTATATGGAATATCTAAAAAATTATCACTGGCATCAGACTATCAAACAAATGTCAACACATTTTCCAACATCAGCTCATCAGTTTTCTCAGAGCATGTTGTCTTACCGCACTACAATTAAATTCATAATGAATTTGAAAAGGAACACTGATAACTGTAAATAAAAATGCACTTCTAGATGCGATAAGCACAATGGATTACTATTCAGCAGTAACAAAGGATGAACTCACACCATTTGGGAAGGTGGGAGGGACCCGGAGAGTGTTATACCAAGTGTAATACCTCGGAGAGACAAGCACCATGCCTTTTCACTTAGGCAATGAATCTAAAGTGGAAGTAAACAAAACAACATAGAAACCATGGATATGTAAAACGAGCTGCCAGTTGCCAAAGGGGAGGGGGCTTAGGAGATGGGAATCCTTTTTATCATATTTTTCGAATAATATAAAACAAATACCCACCTAAATACCTTATAAATTAAAAAATAAATCATAATGGAAAATGTAATGAAGGAGCATTTTACATAAATGTGACAGTTCCCGGCAATGAGGAAACTGTTTACAGAGGAAACACGTGGAAGCAGCAACCAACGGTCCTTGGAAATCAGATACAAGTATCACTCGTTCCGAAGGCCCAGTGGAAACAGCTCAGGGAAGGAGTGGGCCATATAGAAATGTTGCAAAATACATCGCAAGATCATTGCTCACTCTTTTCTTCCTTGTGTTTCCTGCTTTTGTATACCCACAGTCATTATTTTATTGCAGGAGATTAGATTTTTAGAATCAGAATAAAAAGGAGGGGTTTTTTTTGTTGTTGTTTTTAAGTTTCAAATTCTAAAGACTTCAGTGAAGCCCAATTCAAAACAAAAACAAAAACCAACCTTTTAATAACTATGCTTTTAGATTCCAAGACCCAGGCAGATGAAAGTTCAAATGTGTCCTCATTTTTTTTTTTTATTAAGTCACAGACAACTGAGAAAATTCAATGCTCAGAAGACTTCTCATGGTTTTTTCTTTAAGCCACGATACGGTGGGAAATATGGGTATGTCCTTGAATTACCCAGAAGGGGTCTATGGCCTGGATGAGAATGACACAAGGTGTGTGGACCTTACAGGTGGATGTCATCGTAAATACTGTTGACAGACAACATACGCCCATTCTAAGGGACACCACAGCAAGCCACAGCAGATGCTGGGTCCGAAGATGAGCTAGAGACTAGACAGATCGAGGTCCATTAGAGAGGCCACAATGAGCCTTGGTGACAATTCAAGACTCCACATCCCCTTCTAGTGCGACAAGGTGATCAATATTTTCCCTCCAGCTGACAGAGAAATGAAAATAAGATTATTAAGAGGGGACAATATCCCCAATATTAAATTTGAATTTTAAATTATCTTAAAAGCAACACTGATTGAGAAATTAATCTCAAGAGACTGTTTTAACTTGAATGGCACAGGGGGAGGTTAAGAATAGTGTGGGAAATGGAGAAGCCAAAGAACTTATATGTACGAGCCATAGACATGAACGAAGCTGGGGGAATGGTGGTGGGAGGGAAGGTACAGAGTGGAGGGGAAAAAAAGGGAGAAAAAAAAATGGGACAACTGTAATAGCAAAATGAATAAAATGCATTTTTAAAAAAGATATATTTTCCTTTATTGAACTGAAATGTGAGTTTAGGAGCAAGGTGATTACAATTACATAAAATAAGAAAATTGTAGTTCTACACATCAGAGTAGAATTACGTAAATTTATGACATATTCATGTAAAAAGTAATAGATAATGTTTATTGTGGAAATTGGCTATTTCAGTTTAACAGAATGAGGAATATAGTTAATAAATGGGGAAAGAAGCTTAGGTAGGCTAATCGGAGAAAATTACAGAATAAGGGGCATGTTCTGTTGTAGAGTGTGGGTTTCATTCTTTGGATAATGTAAAAATGATTGAGGATTTTTAAGTAGGGAAATAATCACAATATTTTTTAAGTTTATTGAGATCCTTCACATACAGCAAAATTCACTCTTTTTAGTGTAGTTTTATGAGCTTGTTTCCAGTTTTTGTGATATAATGGATAGAACTATAAATGTATATGCACATAAGTTGTCACATCTCTTAATTAGACCTCAAAGACTGGGATTGCTGGGCCATACGTCAATGATATGTTTACCGTTACTGGCAATTGCCAAAGTATTTTCCAAAGTTGCTGTGTCATTTTTGCATTCAAGCCAGTCATTCATTCGTGTGTGTGTGTGTGTGTGTATGTGTATATATATATATATATATATATATATAGAGAGAGAGAGAGAGAGAGAGAGAGAGAGAGAGAGAGTGAGTGAGTTCTGGTTTGCATTGCGTCCATGCCATGTGAATGTCTTTTTGATTTGAGGTGTTCTATAGTCACGTCGAGGTATTTTATTGTCATTTTAATTTGCATTTCCTTAATGACTAATGATATTGAGCACCCAAATGTGTTATGATTTTTCTTCCATTATTTAGTTTGCACATTAACATCATTAATATAGATGCTATTCTATGCCCTCCACATATCTCTTTGGTGAAGTGTGTCCATATCATTTGCATATTATATCGGACTGTTTGCTTTTCTTATTTTTAGGGAACTGTGTATGTTCTGGCTACAAACTCTTTTCCGTATTGGTCATCAGCCAAAATTTTCTCCCTCTCTGTGAAGAGTCTTTTCAGATTGGTCCTGTGTGTTTGAAAGACAGGCCTGGGCTCCATTTTTAGAATCAACGAGAACGGACAAGATCCAAGGTGGGAAGACGACAGTTGCATTTAACTGAAGAAATGAACAGAGTACAATGGTACTGAAGAAGAAGAATCCATAGAAGCTGCTAATTTGAATTCTAGGAAGATGGAGGAGAAGGAATAAAAATACGAACTAGAGCTTTTTGCAGAGTAAATGGAAAGAAAATTTATTCATAATAGTAGTAAACTTATATTAGGAAAAGAACCTATTTTCCATTTGTTTATTCCATTTTATTTTCATTTTTTAAAATGGGAGACACTACATGAGCATCTGTTTCCTAGTGCCTAACTTTACATTTACCACGGTGTTTGTTCTGGTCAGATTTTGACATGCATGCTAGTTATTATACACTCTCCTGGGATGTGAAAACTCTCTCGTCACTAAAATGTCCGTTTTTTGACACACGGCCAAATTTGTGCATCTCACCTCATTGGGCCAGTTCTCAGGCAAGTGTAATATTTAGCACAGAGGAAGCACTTTGTGATGAATAAGCATGAATCCACGATTGATGTCACATGTTGGGATGTTTCCATACTCTTAACCACGTCCTCACTGGTACTCTGGCGTCTGCTTTAGACGAGGATAATTCCAGGTCCATCTCTTACGCTGTTCTTCAACTTGGCCTGAATCTACACAATCCTTGTTCTTCTCTCTGTCCAACACCATTGGGTCTATACAGTGGCCCAAACTAACGTCATCTTGCTGAAATAGTTATAAATCTGAGATGAACGTTGATTTTCTGAATTTCACTGAAACAAACTTTATCCTGTGTCCAAATTAACTCACCTTATCCTGTGTCCAAATTAACTTGCCATGAACAGAATACAAAGAGAATGAATGCATGGATACCCTAAAACTGTCTCCTATGCTACCATGTGTTTTTGCCATATCAGAAAAGAACTCATTATATTTTATTCATCTCAAAGGAACTGATGTTCCTGGGAAACTGGAGCAAGAATTACAACCCACCTTTCATGGACTGTCTGCATTTTAAAGAGTTGGGTGAAATATACTTGCAATATTTTTTTAGACCATACTACCAGACAGTATAATTTTTATTTGAATGGTATGAGTTTTAAGACCTGTACATTAAGAAGTTTAAATCAGTTTTGAAGACAAAAATATTTCCCTGAAAACACACTAAAATTTTATTTTAACTCAACAACATCAAGTGCTTATAAAATTTTTCCTAAATTATAATCTCCCAAGTTCTTTCTTTGACCTAACTGGTCAAAAAATATGAACTACCATATTCAAGGAAATATGCCAAAATCCAATCGGCCAAATAAATTGAATGGAGATTAGAAACACAAACATATTTAATGAACACAGATTTAAACAAATGTTAAGCATCTTACAGTCAATGGATAATCACATTTTGTTCTGTGTAGTGTTGTGTCTGTAGTCTAATCCAGATCCTAAAATGTTATTGACATATTTAACATTAAAAGAAAAATGCAAACACATTCATATTCCATTGAATTGTCTCACGATTTCAACTCAATGGACTTGATTAATGTTTCTGGTTAAAACTGTGAAATTGTGTTTATTCAGCTTTCCAGTCAGAATAAATTTTATTCTCAAACCTACAGGTTCAGCACTGTTTAGGGAAATCAAACAAAATCCTGTCTGCTTCATAAATTATAAACAGTAACTGGATGTAATGGAAAGTGTATGTACTTTCGGATGACTTCAGGTGGCAATGTGAAGTGTCCATGCGATCAGGTGGGACAGAGAAAACAGTGTTTTTTTGTTTTTTGTTTTTTACATAAACTAGATAAGCTCTCTTGGGGTAAGAACAACAGAAAATAAATAAAAATGTACTCTCTACTTCTTCTATGCAAGCTAATCTTGACAAGGAAATTGTAAGGATGAATCCAAGAGAATAATGGTGCATCTGCCCTTAGGCTCAGCTCCATGCACCACTGAGCCTAGAGGAGGCTGTAGTCTCTAACGCGTTAGAGGAGGGAACACCAAAGTCATCAAGCTATGAAGCTGTTAAAGCTCCACCCATGGAACTATCTATCCCTTGTACAAACCTCTTCCACGTAATCCACTCCGATACCTTCAAAGCAGCTCTGCATTACATTGTTACATTTTTTAGTTCATAAAGATACAATGACTTTTGTCCTCAATATTCTAGAATACACTGCAAGTATCATGAATGCCAGATGGGTTTATATGTTACCAGTCTCCGAAACCAAGTCTAGTGAATAGAAGGTACTAAATAATCATGTGGCAAGTGCATAACTGAATTTTATTTTTGATTAAGGGAATTTAAAGATAAATGCCTTAATTTTTTATGATATATCATGGGAATATCATTAATAAATTTAATATGCAAGGGTACATTTTCTGACATTATTTTCACGTCAAAAAGAAAAAACTCAGTTACCAGACAATGAAACATTTATTACCAGCTGACACAATCAGAATACAAAATCCAAATATGTTCATTTACTAGGTTACCCACATCCATAAAACATGCAGTTATGGAAGTAAAAACTTTTCAAAATAAAAACGGTTCAAGTCTTCAAAAGATCCTAATTTTCTCCAATAAATTCAACAAGTAAAAATGATTGAGTTCCAGCTGATTATTGAGCTCAGTTTGTTCCTGATGCTAATTCCTACTAAAAAGTCTAGTCTAAATGACACAAATAATCAGATTACTTCATGAATAATTAATTAACATGTTAATAAAGCCATAGACATTTAAATGACTAGAAAATAGCATTTCACGGGCAAGAATGGATGAACAACCATCATACAGAGTTTGTGCAAATTAATGAATTGTTGTAAATGATTGAGTTAGATTAATTTGTGCTGATGAACCTATTGGGAAGAAGACTAAGACAAAGATTGAGCAAACTTGGAAAGATAAATAAGAAGATGGAGACACGATGTGCCGTTGGTTAAGTTTGGAAAATGACAGATTGTGCAATGTTGCCAGGAAGTAAGGTTAAAGGGGGGCTGTGGGAAACGGGTCTGGAGTCCAGGCATGTGGGAAGTGACACATCTCAGTACCAAGTACGGATTTTCAATGTGTACGCTCCATTTTCAAAAGCTGAAAACACAAGGGGATGGTACACTCCGTCAGAATGAGAAGAATGCCATTGCGAATATTTTTACGAAAGAACGAGGGAAAGTAACTGGAGAGCGCTAATGGTCGAGCTGTTTATGTGCAGATTAAAATTTTTAAAAAGTTGATCAAGCGTAGGCCTGTTGACAAGGAGACATTTGAGTACTGATAGAAAGGAAGTCAGGTGGTTACTAAATGGCTGGTGAAATACTATTCCAGACAAAGAACAGAAGTTCACAGTCCCTGAGAGGATCACTGCCTGGTGTTGGTCTGTCCACAGAGCCGGCTTGGCCTGGGGAAAATGTCAGTTTCTACTACAAAAGAAAATAAGGCTCCTTGAAGAAATGACTGGCTCCAGGGCGGAGGCAGGGAAACAAAGATACAAAACAACCAAAAAAATGAGCCTGGAGCACCTTGCACTAGAAAAAGAAAAGAGTTTTCAAAGAAGGAAGGGCCCGCACTGAAACACATAGAAGCCTGCTTGAGAACTCTCCCCGGCCAAACACGGACACATTGAGATTAAAAACAAATCATTACAGAAAAAAATTATAATCAAGTTTTTAAAAATAGGTGATCAAGGGTCCATTTGAATATGTTGAACTGAATATATTGAACATGTTTAAGTTATGAGATATTTACCTAATCTCAATGTATTTTCACGAAGTACTTATTGACTGATAAATCAGTAAGAAGTCTCACAAATGACTAGTTACTGTAACCAGTCAGGAACCAAATCATAATCACGTACCCCCTGATGGGATGCCGTGATGAAAACGGAGTATTGCTTTCACGATCAAAGAAAGGCACATGGAAACAAATCTTGAGAAACAGACCTGTACAAGTGGAGGAACATTCTATACAAATAACAAATATATACATACAATTGTCCGGTTATAGAAGTCAAAGACTGAACTGATCCAGCTGGAAGAAAACTAGAGATGTGGACACCCAACAGTACTTGCCATTCTGAATGAGATGCCCTCGCTATTCAGGGCAAAGTCTGCTATTGGGAGCATTTGAATGGATCTGAGGACCAGAAGTTAACACTGCACCGTGGGAAATTTCCTGATTTTCAGGGTTGCACTGTGGTTATGCAGGAGAGTGTAGGACATACACAAGGATTTGAGGGGATAGTGCATCGTTTCAGCAACTTACTGTCAACAGCTCAGAAAAAAATTATTATACTTGCAACTTTGTGGTAAGTTTAAGAATTTTTTTAGTAAAAAATAAAAATTAAAAAAATGGTAGAAAGGAAATAGCAATAGCAAGTCTAGACAATTATTCAAGGAGTATCAGCCAACTTATAAAAATTAGGATAATCATATTTGAGGTGACAATAATCTCATTCATGCTGACAGTGGAGATGCTGCAGGGACTTTGGAAGAGATTCCTGGATTTGATATGAATTTTGAAATATGTGACAATATGGAACTAGACATACGGAATAAATTATATTAATTTTATGGATTATGCTAACTTGTCAAGAAAAAACATTAATTTGTTGATTTTCTAAGGTTGGTATATATAAAAAGGCAGTAGGTAATTCTTAACCTGAGTCACATTTCTGGTTTTCAATCCTGGCTTCACTGTCTACTAAATGTTTAATCTGTAACAAATTATATAACCTGTCTGTACCTCAGTTTCGCATCAGTAAAATGGGAATAACAATAAATATTTCGGGGTTTTGTAAAGATTAAATCAGTTAACACATGCAAAACTTTTAGGTTTTATAACTGACATAGTTTATGCCTCTGTGTTTACCTTTATTGTAGTTCTAATTTTCACGACTAACAAAAATTCTCATCTTGCAATTAGTGAACCAGTTTTAAAACACATTTTGTAGTCACACAATACCAGTACATTTTGTATAATTAAACTGGTTATGTTTTATGTCCATTTATCTGAAATTCTTTAGAGAAATCAAGTGTGATTTCTCTGTAGAAATATAGCCAATAGGTTTTGTTTGCTTAAATTGAAAATGTGTAAGCACATGGTACTATTGAAGGATTTTTTTGAACAATTTCGGAAGACTTCTAAAGGAATTGAGCAGAAAAAAAAGTATTTTTTTTTAATTTTGGATGCAATATGTGTATCTTCAAGTTAGCACAAGCATATGATAATTTTCTTCAGATGTATTTCACCAGCACATTAGGAATAGTTTTAATGTTAGAAAATTGACATGAGTGAAAAATTAATTTCAACTGAGAATTATAGTATATATCGTATATATATGATGACATATTTTATGCTCCTTATATTCTAGCTTAATTTTAATTTATATATATACACACATATATATATCTGATAAAATAATCACTTTAATTATCAGCTGCATTACCTAAATTTGTCAGCACTATTTGAAGGTATAACCAGTGTTTGTTCAGTTAAAGTGTATATGAAAATTTTATTGGAATAAAGACAAATTTATTTCAGAATTATTCCATTTTATTAATATTGGCATAAAATAAATATTCATATTTTAATTTTCTTTCCATATAACATCAACTATATATAACATTGTAAATCAATATTTTTTGAAAATATATTTTAACTAGGATTAATTGATTTGCAATTAATGGTAATTTATGTAGTTCTGATTTTAAAAAAGAAACAAAAATGTACATTAATTTTTACATAGATCATATGTGAAATAAATAAGTTGTGTTCAAAAAATGCTTTGACCTACATACACTAATTTAATCTTTTAAAATATTTTCTCCAAAAGTGTCTTGGAACACAGGGATTCTGCTTCCAGCAAAGTACAACAATGGAACCTCAACTTACCCTGCTGCCTAAACACAACAACAATGAAGCCAAACAAAAACCACATGAAATGGCAGTTTTTAAGACCGTGGACATCAGATAACGAAGAACACTAACCCCCCCGAGAGGCAGCAAACAAATGCGGCCAACCTGTTGTTGCCCTAGTTCACTAATTTTAGAGCGTGTCCAGGGTGTGCATAGGAAAAAAGGGAAAGCCAAATTTTTTTAGGAAATAGTGATCAAAACATTTCAAAACTGAGGCAAACTACAACCTCACAGGTCCAAACTCTTTAGAAATTACATATTTACTTTTTATTGAATCTTTTGGACTAATATCGTTTAGTGTAATTGTATAGATTTCAAGTGTACAATTCTGTATCATCGTATATTTTATTGTGTGTTCGCCACCCAAAGTCAATTCTCTTTCCCTCACCAAACGTTTTAATGAACTCTAAACATAATATGAAGAAAACCATACCAAGACACACTGCAACCAAATTTCTCAATGCAAGTGATAGAGTTTTGAAAGCAGACACAGAAAAAAAGGAATGTTACTTTATAAGAATATATAACATCATTCTACAAATATAAATATACAGAATATAATAATAACATTGGATTTCTCATTGGAAACAATGGTCACGAAAAGACAGTAAAAACATTTAAGTTACTGAAATAAAAATAGTCTCAACATATAATTACATATCCAAAAACATATCTGAAAAATGAGAGCAAAAAGTTTTTCAGACTTACAAAAGCTGAAAGAATTCATCACCAGCAGACGTGCACTACAGGAAAGATGAAAAGAAGCCCTTCGGGCAGGAGAAAAATAATATCAGAAGGAATTATAAATTGCCACAAAAGAATGGAAATCACTGAAAATGATACCTATGTGGTTAAATGATATGTTTATCATTTATATCATTAATAAAGCTAGATAAGCAAATTTTATAACAATATGTGTTCTACAATATAAGTACAAATACGATCTATAAAAACGGCCCTGGCCATTGTGGCTCAGTTGGTTGGAGCATCATCCTATGGACCAAAGGGTGGTGGGTTTGATTCCTGGGCAGGGAACATGCCTAGAGAGCACATTCGACCCCTGGTCTGGGTGCCCAGGAGAGGCAACTGATAAATGTTTCTGTCTCACATCTGTGTTTCTCTCCCTCTGTCTCCCCTTCCATTCCCCTCTAAAATTGATAAGCATGTCCTTGGGTAAGGATTAAAAATTTTTTTAAAGGTATGAAAATTATCATAGTAATTGGGAAGATAGAAATGAAATTGTGTGTTTGGTGTAGGGTAGAGTCTGAAGTTTATTCTTGCTTCCACTGTATATCCATGTAATTTTCCCTTTTATTCTATCAATTGGGTGGATTGATTTATTTTCAAATATTAACCCAATCTAGTATTCTTGGCATCCTCATCTCACTGGTCACAACATATTCTATTTTATATATGGCTGGGATTGTTCTGCTAATATTTTGTTGAGAAATTTTATATCTGTAACCTATAGTTTTCTTGTAGTTCTTTGTCAGATTTGGATCCCAGCATTATTCTGGTTTTTGGAAATAGTTTGGCAACTTTTTCCTCCTCTTCTGCTTTCTTGAAGAGTTTCAGTAGGATTGGGGTTTTTTTGTTGTTGTTGTTCAATATTGAACACAATTCACCTGTAAAAATATATGGACCCGAAGTGGCAAGCATTTACTATTTTACATAAGCTTTTCCACAGGCAGAAGACAATTTACAGGACTGGTCAGACATTACTTAAACATCAGACCTAAACAACATGTTCCAAGTCACCCTCTCCTTAGAGAGCAAATCTCTAGGGAGTCTGTATAGCTATTAGCAAAATTCTACTTTGCTTTCCAATTCGCTTTTCTTCCTTTTGCATATTTCTGGGATTAGGAAATATTCTGTTTTTCTAGTTCATGGAAGCAAGCCCATCTGACTAGCATCAAAATTTCAGCTACCTGCTGCCATGTTGAAGCTCAAGGCGGTTCCAAACGGCATGTACCCTGTGGCCAAGTTTTGGACTGAGAACCACGTGGGGATTCTGATGCTGTCGCTGCAGCTGCCTCACCAAGCGCTGCCCAGCCCAGCACATGCTGGTCAGTAAAGAGGTTCTCTGTGGGCTTGGACAGCTTTGTTCAGCATCTCCATCTGAAAGGGGTCTTTCCTTTGCTAGTGTCTGATCTGTAACCTTCGAGCAAAATCCCAATGTTACTTAGCAGCATTGCCCTTTATGGACAGGCTAAGATTTTGCTGAAAACAAAATTTCAAAAACAGACAGAGCTCTACATGTGTACACACACACCATATTTTGCCATATATAATGTCCACTATTTTGCCCACATTGTTGAGGGAAAATAAGGATGTGCATTACAAATGGGTAGTATGAATTCTGTATCTATATAAATGTTTTTAACTCTTTTATTTATGCTTATACATTAAACATGTAACTCTAGAAAGCAATAATTATATCTGCATGCAAGATAATACCCTATGATCATCAGTTTTGTTTCTAAATATAAATAAATAAAAATTTGAATTAAAAAATTAAAACAAAAGATTTTTTCCCCTGAAAGTTTGGGCCAAAAACATGGGTGTGCCTTATACATGGCAAAATATGAGGTGTGTGCATGTATTCCCTACAAAGACCTCCTACAACATGTATGGACCTTGAGTGTATTACGCTAAGTGAAATGAATCAGAGAAAGACAAGCGCTGCATGAAAGCATCTATACATGCAATCTAGAAAAGCCAAACTTTTAAAAATAAAAAATAAAATGGAGGTTACCAGGGGATGGGGAGAGGGCATAAAACAAGTCGTTTGTGGGCACAAATGTAGAGTGAGCATAGACAATAATGTTGGCTTGTTGTCAGCAAAGTTGCTATAGATTAGAATCTAGTGATTCCGATCACTGACAAGGAAAGATCATTATGCAATGCGGTGATGCTATTACAATATAAAAATATATTGAATCAACACATTGTGCACCCAAATTCATACACTGTTATATGCCAAACATATTTTAATTTTAAAAGTGTAGAAGAAAAAGTGCTGTGTGGTGTAAGATGTGGGGTGAGGGAAGGACAGAGAGAGACAGACAGACAGAAGAGAGGCAGAAATATTACCCTGGAATCTCAAAAACTTCTGGGGAATAGACTTTTTCCCACTCATTAGAGATCTGCTGTTATCGTATACCATATTACTGTATATAAGTCCCTCGATCACTGTATTTTCTCCACATTGACTATTTTATCTTGTCTATTCACATTCTAGTCTCAAATTGGTCTCATTGTTGAGGCTTAAAATGTATTTCAATACGTGGTAAAATAGTCTCACCATTCCCGATCTGTTTTTCCTCTAGTGTTTACCTGTCTTCTCCACATGCATATTAGAAGCAGTTTTTTGAGATGCATGATATAAAATAACTCACTTGAAAAATGTACAGAATGTCATGCAGATTTCTCAGTTAAATTAGGGAGAACTGATGTTGAGTGTCATTACATACAGTCTTGGTAAGTCTTTCTCTTTGCTTAAGTACAATTTTATGTCTTCAGTTTTCTTACATAGGGCATGCACCTTATGGGTCAGTTTATTCCCTTGTAATGTAACTGGTTTGATTGTGTATCGATGCCACATTTTCCATTACATTTTCAATCAGATTGGTGGTAAACACGAAATCAACTGCTGTCTGAATAAAACATTGGTATGCCGCAGATTATTCTTGATAGTATCTGAAGATAAATTTCTCACTTTTGAGGGTTCTCTACATAACTCATATTTCTTCCTATTTTTAATAATTCATTTCACTTCTGTTTAAATGACTAATAATCTAGTTGAATGTGTAGTAGTTTTCACAGTGAGACAGACTATTTTTTTTTATTTCTTAACCTTAGAGTGAATGACAGATTTTTCCTCATTAAGAATGATGTCTGAGATAGTTAAGTAAATATCTATCCCTATTGGACTGCTTTGAAATTAAGGATACTGAATTTTAAAATGTTTTTTCAGCATCTATGGATATAATCACATGATTTTTTCTAACTATGGACAAAATCCACTGTAATTTATATTTCAATTATAAAAGATTGATACATTAAAATTTAATAACTTTAGGTTGCTTTTATTTTGAAAAACATTTAAAGGTTTTTTCTGTAATAGTTCAAGTGGTGATATACATTTCGTATAGGAAGATATGTTTTCGATTTTTCACAGAAAGTTTTTTCCCCAGATACCTGTTCTGCAGATCAGCAGACCCCAACCTTTTCAGCACCAGAGATGCATTTCATGGAAGACAATTAATGTGAAACATACGAAATTTCCAGGGGCTGGGGATCGGGGATTGGTTTCCGGATGATTCAAGGGCTTTACATTTAAGCTCACCTCCTGCTGTGCAGCCCAGTTCTGAACCGGCTTAGACAGTCCGCAGTCTGGAGACGGGGGACCCCAGCTATAAATGGCTAAATTATGCCCGACTGTATCCAGTCCAGGGAAGCTGCTGCCACGCTCTGGCATGGGCCACAGCATGCTTTTTAGAAGAAAGAACATGGGCCGTTGGTATTGATAGAATAAAACTTGGTTCTGCTCTTGTACAAATGCATAAATGAGGACAATTCACTTAATTGCTCTGAGATGCAATTTCCTTGGTTATTAACTAGAAAAGCAAATATGCTATGGTATTATCATCATTATTAGTATTATCATTTATATCAGCAATTTTCAACCTTTTTAATCTCATGACACACATAAACTAATTGCTAAAATTCCGCAGCACACCAAAAAATGTGCTGCAAAAACATTTTTTGCCAATCTGATAAAAATATAGGTTATGATTTTGATTCGTACACACCAGACAGCTATTGTGTTGGCTGTTGCCTTTTTCTTTTTTTAATTTGACATTCTAAGGGAAAAGAGGTCAATGCCCCTGACTAAATAGTTAGGTGTAGCATGTTTCAGAAATTCTTGCCACACACCCATTGCAAATGGATGATTTATGTCATCACCGAGTCTGGCTTCCAGTATTCAAATGTGTGTTTTGCATTTGTAAAAGTTTTGTTTACTTTTGTTTTTCCTTATACAGTCAGCGAACAGACTTTTGACGGGAAGTGCTTTCATGAAAACTGACAAACTGTGTCTGAATGGAAAGTTCACAGTTCCAACATCTGGCTTTGTTTGTGTTTCTTTGAGCTGAACAAGAGGATTCAACCACCCAGAGGGCTGTTTGCCTCCTCAGCAGAATCCCCGGAGCCAAAGGCAAAGAGAGGAACTCAGGTGTGAGGAAGCAGAGAGACTTGGCAAAGACCTTCAGTCACCAGGGAAGCAAAATTAGAGAATGGAGCTGGGGGAGCAAAGAGGATTGTAGCAACATGATCCTATGAATCAACCGGGACGATTGTACAGAATCCTCCTGATTGATAGCGATACCTATTTTGAGAGATGTTAGGACCACTGAGAAGTCAGGGGAATGACACCTTTTTAGTTCTCCTTAAAAACTTTGAAAATCACACGCACACAGACCCACGCTGCCCTGCCCTTGTTCCTTTCTCGCTTTTTAAACTCATTTCATCATTTATTATGTGTCATTGGAAGCTGCTCTCCTTCAGAACCAAAGAGCAATCACCTAATTTTTGAAAATCTTGCATTATGCTGAGTGAAATAAACCAGGTGGTGAGGGACAAATACCATAGGATCTCACCTGTAAGTGGAACCTAATCTACAAAACACTCAAGCAAGCAAAATATAACCAGAGACACTGAAATTAAGAACAAACTGACAGTAACCAGAGGGGAGGTGGGAGGGCATCATGGGAGGAGAGCGGGAAGGATTTTCAGGAACAACAAAGAACAGGGACAAAGCCAAAGCAGGAGTGGAAGGGGGGGGGAGAGATGTGGGGATGGCTGGGGTCAGGGGGAGTGGTGGGGGGTGAATGCAGACAACTGTACTTGAACAACAATAAAATAATTAAAAAATAAAATAAAAACCAAAAAACAATCTTGGAGTATAGTACTCATGAGTACAATGATAATTACAGACATGAGAAATCTGCTAAAAATACAGAAGCATGCAAAATATGATCTAATCTGCATTGCTCAGGGAGGAATAAAAAGTCATTTCTTTGTATTTGAAAATAAGTAGACAAATGTGGGTTTTGGAATTGTTTAAATGTTTAATTTTTTCATTTGTCCTGTGAATAGGCTAGGTCAATTTAAGACAAGGCAATGAAGCTTCTTCCAACTCCCCTTAAACTCCACACAAGGAAAATGATGATTCAACACCCGTCTCTCAAAAGGAAAAAATAATGCTTATTTTTAAACAAGTTAGAATAATAACTAATGGCACCAACTGTCTATTCCTTCCAGGTCTCCATGCCTCAGTCGAGGGCAAATATTTAATTTGCTAATGAGTGTGCTGGGCAGTGGATGCCGGCATTTCTGGTTCCCACATCTGGTTGTTTGAGCAGAGGCAGAAACCGAGGACTCCAGCATTAGCTCAATAAACACATTACAAAGCCAAGCTGACTGGGGTACCGGAGCAGTCTCCCAAGTCCAGGAATCAATTCCCGTTTGGCGCTGAACGTACCCTCCACCGCTCCCTCTGCCCCACGGTTATTAACAGAAGGGCGTGTCTTCATGCTTACACGGGCGTCCTTACACCTCAGTGCAGGCACCACAACTTTTGAATTTTCATTAACTCGATCATTTTAAATCGGTAACTGATACAATATTACTAATCTTTGGATTAGCAATGTTAAATACAACAATTTTTTTTTTTGCTAACTCAAATTTTTATGGCAGAAGAAAACGGATATCTGCTCATGTGCCTTTTCTCACTTCTGTACCAGAGTATTCATTGGCAACTTACTAAAATTTCTTTCAAAACTAAAGAAGAAATATTCTTTTAGACAGACAGAAATTGAGAGAGTTCATTGCCAGTAGATTTTCACTGAAAGAATCAGTAAGGAAGATCTTCAGGGAAATTTATTACAATACTGGCCAGAGACAAAGATCAACACAGAACTGTGGAAATTAACCAAAAACTGATGGAAAAAGAGGAAAAAGAAACCAAGAGCAGATAGAAAAAAAAAATAGGAAACAGCTATCAAGATGGTATTTTAGATAAGGTTGCATATAAACAATCCATTCATACTAATACAGAGATTGTCAAATAAGAAAAAGAAACACCTAATTTAGGCTGTTTCCAAGAAGCCTCACTTTCAAAATAAAGGCATACATTGATTCAAAGGAAACTGATAGAAAAGATAATGTGCAAACCAAATTTTAAAAAATCTAAAAATGTTATTTTTAGACACATTAGACTTCAGAACAAGGAAATTACCTGGAATAAAGAGAGATGTTATACAATGATAAAGGAATCAGCTCTCTATGAATCACAAAACTTTAAATATTCAATATATACAGATTGCTCAAAGAGCTTCAAAATATATGTAGTAAAACGTGACAAACCTGAAAGGAAAAATAGACCTGTTCATAATTATAATAATCAGAAATACAAACATTTCTCCCTCTCAGTAATTGGTAGAAAATATGCAAAAGTATATAGAAAACTCTCTCTGTCAATGAAGATTTCCAACTCTCATTTACTCAGATATAAACTCTCATGTATTTAAGTTCTTCCTTTCCAATAGTTCATATATGTAACATGCATGTATTACATGAGCCTGTTCTTAGAGAGATAGGCGTTCTCTCTAGCGATCATGGAAAGTGGGAAAGCCGACACCTCATGTCTGATAACGATGAACACCCCAAAGATAATGCTTTAATTTGAATGACAAGCACATGTTTCTTTCCATCTATTTTACCAAAATCATCATGGAGAGACTAATACTTACAAAAATGTTACTAAGTCTTCCTCATGGAACAATTGGTGGTGTCTGAAGAAAACCTCCCAGAAACTAGACAGATGCTAAAACCAAAAGCATTGCCTCCCTGCCAAGGTCGCCTTCAGCGGCTGACCTGTCATCAGCAGCGTTCTCACCTAGGAAAGGTGTGGCTCCTCCTCCATCTTTAATAACCTGTCCTGCGAGACAAGGACACTGTCACTTTATTTTTGCTCATTGTCTTCGCCATGAGGAACAGAGGCAAAATACTAGATTACGCTGTTTTTATCTAAACACTTCACTGATGACTCGTTATTTTGAGAGTTGTTTGTTTTTGCCTTTTGGAAACAAACAACTAAGATAGTACGTTTATTATGACTATGATTTCTTTGGCTTTAAAAACAAAGTTGTCAACAGAGGAAAAAGATCCATTGGAATGTATTTGTAACTAAAGTTTACTGAAGAAGATTTGGTCAAACCCAATTTGAAGCAAAGACAGACCGAACGATATTTTAGATATCTGTTTTCTACGTAGAGAGAAGGGTATACTTGTGGAAGCAGAAGTGCAGAGTGGTTAACGAGTATGAGAATTTATGAAACCCATCTCTCATTAACCTGGGTAGAAGGTCGATCTGACAGACTACAGGGGTCTCCATGTTTCAAGTAAGCGAACAGGGCAGTCATTTCATACAATGAGAGTTGGGCAGATGGCCTGGCTGGTCTGCGGGCTGAAAGGCTGCCGATCAGGGCAAATGCCTGGGTTGAAGGGCAGGTCCCCGGTTGGGGGTGTGTGAGGCAACCGATGGATGCTTCTCTTGCACATCAATATTTCTCTCCTTCTCTTTCTCCTTCCTTTCCTCTCTCTATAAATAAAATATATACTTTTAAACAGTTAGGCAGATGACTAGCAAATTGATTGTCCGTGTCTACTATGCAAGTTTCTGATATTTGAGTGAGAGACGAGCATGCCAGATCGGCACAGCTAGACATCGGGATGGAAATTACCGCCTCAAGATGGAGCTTTTCGGGACAATAATGCAGAACGAACTTCCCTACCAGATAACTTCCGTGTTAGCCGCAACTGGAAGTGAGGGAATAGTGTTAAGAGTTTTTAAGATAAGAAACAAAGTTACATCAACACTGAATTACCCTTGCTTTAAAAAAACAAACAAAAAGGTATGTGATTCCAATCTGCCTCTCTTTTTTATATATCTGTATCATTCCCCCATTCTCCTCTTCTGGTCTACTCAAAGCCCGTGCTCCAGAGATTCTGGTTATTCACAATGTCTTTGTACATTACTAAGCAGATACCTATTCACATTGCCCTGCTCAGCTTAAGTTTCACATATCTTCCCAGCCGCCTCCGTCATTCGGGTGTAATTGACAAGTCCGCACTCCCTGGCTGCGCACCTCTAATCAAACACTTGGGACAGCTCATCACGCTCATTTATGCATGGATTAAAATCTGTCCTATTTTCAAACTTAAGCTCTTCTAGTCTAAGGTCCTTTTATTTGTGTATTTCCTAGTTCTGGAGCAAAACGTAGCCTACATGAAGTACTTAACTAATATCTGTTAGCTCACAGGTGGCAAACATAAGGCTCGTGGCCTGAACCCAGCCCTCCACCTTGTTTTATCCGGCCCGGCGCCTTGTTTCTACCCGGTGGCAGGGCCGAGCTCTCGCGTAACTGTTAAGGAGTAGTTACATTGACACAGTCCTGAAATTACATTTGGCCCTTTGAAGGCAACTGCAAGGCTGATGTGGCCCCCGGTGAAAGTGAGTTTGACTCCCCTGTTAAAGGTATGTATATATAGGCAAATGAATAAGGTGGGCTGTTGCTTGGAAACAGAGACGTTACGGGACAGAATACAGGACCTTGGAGTAGAAGGCAGGTACCAACCGCCTCAATTTCACTGCCAAGTGAACAAGTTGGCATTTATGATCTGTAGAGCTACAAAAATTTACGTCCATGTGTTTTTTTCATACATGTATGTACAGATATAGATATGCACTTGGTAATTTTAACTTACAAATTGAAAAAAAAATAAATTTTAAAATGACCATATAAATATGTACAATTAACAAATAAACAGATAAAAATATCTGACACTTTTGCATTCATAGCACAAATTCTGTCTTATGCTAAAATTAAATTTTATCCCATTCAATAAACTCTCTTTTACCCAGGAGGGAGTAATAGCTATAGAATAATTGTTATTTTTACCTACATCCGTGAAGATGTCTAGTTTTATGAGTTAAATAATCATAGTGCTATTTAAAGAATGGTATTTCCATAAATAGAGTAAAGGTAATGTTTAAACTTAATGATACTATTTTATTTCATGGTATTAGAAAGGTTTCCATTTCACAGCATGGGGCTTAGCAAGATATGGCTACCAATCTCTATTATATAACTTTGAAATCCATGAGATTACTTGAAATAATACACTGCAGTTCTCATGCCTTAAATTTTGCATTATAAAGTTTATCTAGCATATTATATTTTTACCCAGTGTCACATGTCTCATCTAAGGCTGAAAAGATATTATGCATGAATTGTATGGAATTCGTTTATAAAAGGACAAGAAAACCTTCGGACCTCACTTTGTACACGCATGCGTGTGTGAGTGAGCGTGAGCAAGCTGGTGCAGGAGGGCGTGTGGAATCTCCTGGGCACCAACAGTGTGCTGGGCACCAACCCGGTCCACTGAGGATGTCCAGTGACTCCAGTCAGTAGAAAGCTTTGCTTGGACGAACAAAAAGGTTTCTCTTGATTCTTTCATACCTAAGTGTTAACATGTTACTTTAGGAACAGTTTCAGCAACATTGTGACCCTTTGAAAAATGGGGAAATGGGTCCCGGACTCCAGGTTTGTTGATTAGTTGGTTGGTTGTGTGCCTTGTATTTTCTAGACTTTCCTCAATTTAAGTTAGCCAATGCTTTTTTTTTTTTTTTTTTTTTTACATTTTGAAAGTTTTGGCTAAACATTGTACTGAAAACAATTCTTTTGTTATGTTTAATTAAGGGCTTTACTTTTGTTGCTTTAAAAGTATCTTTTCCAGGGGTAGTGGTAGTTTCAAAAATACAATGGCATCTTTTTCATTTAGAAACTATGTTCAATGATGAAAGAATGCTTGCCATTATATGAATAACTTTATTTAAAAATTGTATTTCTAATAATGTAAAAAATGGCATACAAATTGAGTCAATACTCTTCTAAGTACTTATATACAGAGCCCAGCACAAATACATACCTTTTTTATTACAGGAAAAAAACCTTTTTTTTTTTTAGATTTTATTTATTAGAGAGAGGGGAAGGGAAGGAGAAAGAGAGGGAGAGAAATATCAATGTGCGGTTGCCTCTCACACGCCCCCTACTGGGGACCTAGCCCGCAACCCAGGCATGTGCCCTGACTGGGAATTGAGCTGGTGACTCTTTGGTTCACAGGCCCGTGCTCAATCCACTGATCTATACCAGCTTGGGCCATAAAAATCTTTTATTACAAACTCAGAAGCATGTAATTTTATAACATAACAATACCCCACTCAAGCACACCATGTAACACTTTAGGTGACATGTTCAAACTGCTCTCCATCTCATGCGAGACGTTCATGTACCCCACCAACCACACTCAGTGGTGTTTCTTCTGCCAGACGCTGCATTTTTCATAATTTAATCTTCATTAAAAACCCTACGTGGTATATACCGTTATTGCCTTCATTTCATCTATGAGGAAAATGAGGCACAGAAAAAGATTTTAAATTACTTGTATTAGATCACCCAGCTGTGACCTCACAATTAATTCATCCTCTCATTGAGAAATGAAAGGTTGACAAGCCAATAGGGAGCTTCCTTCTTATACTTAAAAGTTTCCCCAAGTTTTGTTTTATGGGTCATCTTGACTTTACAATAACCTCTTATTTCTCATCCAGAACTATCTATGTGTCTACGAAGGATGAGGTTTTTGGTAGGCCTAGGTGATGACGGACTCTACCTGGCAAGCTGGCTAGCCTAGGGTGCCCAGGTGTTTGTTCCAACAGGAGATTAGATGTCGCTGTGGAGGGATTCTGTAGACGGGATTGACATTTGCAATCCAGTGGACTTTAAGTAAGGAGGATTATCCTCCAACTGACGTGGGCCTCATTCCATCAACCAGAGGCTCCTGAGAGCCAAAGCTGAGTTTTCCTGGGGGGAGAGGGATTCTGCCTCAAGACTGTGACACACACATTCTTCCCAGGTTTCCAGCCTGCTGGCCTCCCCTGCAAATTCCAGACCTGCAGCCCCACAATGGTCTAAGCTAATTGCTTCAACTTCTCCCTCTTTCTCTCTCTGTCTCCCTCTTTCTGCCGAGGGACTATTTTTTCCTCGTATTTATATCCTCTGCAAGTGATTCTTTACAAAGGTGATAAGAGAAGGAAGCAATTATCTGCAATGAACATTATTATGTTCCAGACTTTTCGTACGTCTCCTCATTCTTCTTTTGGTCTCATCATTATCATCTCTACGAAGAAGCCTAATTTTCCTTTACTTTCTGGCTTATCTCTTTCCTGTACCTGGGTAGCATTTCCTTAAGACTTGAAGGTTTTATTACAGAAAAAATCACCTGGGATGGAAAAGATAAGCTTAGCTGAGTACATTGGCCCTTTAATATAGTTTTGCTAGCTCTACAGGCTCTGACTGTTTGAATAAATGTAGTTCCCTTCGCAGGTAGCATTGCAAATTTTCATGCCTTTCTTTGCTGTTGCCAACCATGAAGGGAGATTTCAAGTCTAGTAAGGAAAAGCTTAAATTCTTTCTTAATAATGTGAGTCTACTCAGTGTGCATTAATTTCAGGGGCCGCTGCCATGAGGGTTCTCAAAGGGACTGACATGCTCCAATTTCCATAACTGGGCTATCCAAAAACCCATTCAAGCTGAGGTACTGTTACACCCACCCACGGTAGTGGGGGCATTGTAGGCCATTAAATTCGTGTCATAGATCAAATAGAAAAGAAAAAAACCAAGCTTAGTCATATTGCCATTCTCCTAAAAATACCAGTATCTTAAAATTAAATTGTTGGCCCATCATTTTGGATAAATATTGTATATACAAAAGTATTGTGTTGAGACATTATGAGCATATATCACTAATGATGGACTCAGAACAAGTTTATCTATGTCTTCTTGTTAATCAGGTCTTAAAAGGACTTCTGATCATGCATGGCTGTTAGAAGAGCTGAAGAAGAGAAGGTCAAGAAAGGAGTGGGTTGTGGCCTGAAGCACAGCAGCAGAAGTGGGAAGGAGAGTTGTGGGGAAACCTGCAATGCTCTTCACAGAGGCAGACCGGAAGCCAGGGGACAGGTCCTAGATGCTGCCGCATTGGCCACAGGGGCGTTTGGGAAGTGAACAGCCAAGTGGAGGAAGTGATGAAGTCTCTGGTTCACCCCTCCCCACTCCTGCACCTACTAACACGTATCACACTCACGACCTGCCAATGACTGTGCATTTGTTTCGCTTCTCCCTTCTGATCCTCCTATGGGAAATCTCTAACTGAGAAGGATACAGGAAGAGTGCCCAGGTATGGACGGAAGTGGTGGCAACAGAGACCACAGGTAACCAGCTGCAAAGAATCTAGATCCTTTCACACATGCCAATGACTCTAGGAGCCCCAGAGTTATGATTTGTTTAACACAAATGCCCAACGTGGACAACTGCACCAACAGGACTTGGAAGGAAGGCTAACTGGGAAATCACAACTAAAGTTGCTACAGGGGAGGCTTTTACAGAAACAAGTACATCAAGAAGAAACCAAGAGAAACCCATGTGAGAAACCTGGTTTCCCGAGAGAGAAAGGGGAACGGTAGGAATCAGAATCTCGTGCGAGTTGAGTGGAAATTGTGCTCTGGGACCAGATGGATTTTGTTAGACTCACTTCCTTCAGCACATTTTCCTCCACGTTTTATAAGGTGAATGTGAATTTCTGGTGCGTGCAACCGAAAGTACATTGGCCAAGGAGACCTGGCTAAAATATGTTACTCTTCTACCCTGCAATGAACATCACTGTCCTCTTTGTAAAATGAATGGATAAATCGGCAGAGACAGTAAATGCACAGGTAGAGACAGAATCTCTGGACCAACGCGCCCGCTCTGCCTCTCCTTAGCACTGTGACCCACAGGCAGTTCCCTTATCTCTCTGTGCCGCAGTTCCTCTTTTATCAACTAAGGACAATATTAATGCAAGGTATTAAGGGGATCAAATCAATCGCTATTTTTGTAGTTCTTAGAAGAGATCCAGGTACGTTGTCAGCATGCATGTTTTTTTGAACTTGTAACAACAGATTTAGACACAGGCCACAAAGTCATTATTAAAAAGTTCTATCACTGAACATTCCAGAGACGAGGATCCTTACCACGAGTATTGCAGAGATGTCAATCAAAAATTGATGAACAGCGGGAGGCCTGCTAGTCACTATTTATAGCTCTGCTTTTCCACGCTGACACATACGTCATTTGGAAACAGGCCACTGAAGGAGGCACTGGCCAGTAAGTTTTCTCCCCTTATTTCCTCTCTGTGGGCTAGCAGTTCTGTATGTCATCAAAGTACCAAAGCAAATCTCGGCACTGAAACTGTGGCTACTTAAGGAAAAAAGATACCAGAGACAGCCCCCAAATTGTGAAAGGTACTCAGCGGAGAGGGAAATAAATGAAGGCAGCGAAGAGAAAAAGAGAGGAATTTAAGGCCAAACATTTGAATGGAAAGAGATGGAGTGCAGTCCACAAACTAAATGACTGTGGTGAGAAGCAAAGACAGCACGTCCATCGCTAAGGAAGAAGGAGGAATATACAGTATGGTTACATGTAGGGTTACAGATTGGGGGTGGGAAGGGTAGCAGTTCTATTCTGCTTTCTTTGTTCTCGTAGTGAACTGAGGATTAATATTGTCACAGCTATCTGTCCAAGCTGCTTATTATCTTTACGATCTGTAACCGTTCGTGGAGACCTGCTTAAAAACTGTATTTTGTACCAACTAGAAAGAGATGTTTGTAAATAGATTCTGTTACATAGATGTCCTGCTAATACTCCCTACTTATTCTGAAAATCAGCAGCCAGAAACTGAGATGAAACAGTTACTTGGTATCTACCTATAAATTAAAACTCACACCAAGACACAAGAGAAGAGAGGGAAGCAGGAGCTACACCGACTTAGCATTGTTGGCACAGTAAGGAAAGCAAAGATATAACCCAGAAATACTCCAGCCTTGGTTAGCATTCATTTCAGAAGGCCTGGATTGGCACCAGCAGCCAAGTACTCTTCGTAAGATTTTTTTTTTTCAATTCAACTCACTCTGTTTTATCTTCCCTTTGCAGTAATGGAACATTATAATATTGAAGATGTCTTCCTTGTGATCTTCCCCAGTTGACTAACCATGTAATAAAAGAATAATTCCCTCATCCACTTGGGCCATCTGTGCCTCCTGCATTTTATATCCTCAAGTTTAACTGTTCTTACTTTCCTAGTGTATTATAATTTAAGCAGCCTGTTCAACAAATTTCATATTGCTCTCAATATTGATAACAATTATGTCGTTCAAATCTAGGGAGAAAAAAAATTGCTTTCCACGCAATCCAAAAAAAGAAGTCAGTCATCCTAATTTATGATTCATTTTAGTTATTTTAAATAATTTATCTTAGCAACAAAATTTGATATTATCGAGTAGAACAGGGTTGCCATGGTTCGTACCAGCATTCAATAATTTAAACAAAAGTTTAGCATATGTCCACTGCTGTATAAAAAGCATGGGGAGGTGAGTTTGAGCTATGTTGCAAGATTCTTCCGTTTTAGGAACAGAACTCTCTTGAAAATGAGGCCATCCTACAAGAATGGCCATAATTCTCCACCACTCCCCACAAGTTCCCCCTGCTTAGTGATCTAACAGTTCTTTCTATCAAGGAACGGTATTTAATGTTCTGCCCCTTGCACCTGGGTTGGCCTCGTGACTTCCTCTGACAAGAAGTGGTGGCAGATAAAATGATGCCTTGGAAACTTGGAAAGTTCCAAGCCTCAACAATCTCAGGCCCTGAAGACAAGGGTTTGTTTTCTCTTTGATTCACTGTCACGTTCCAAGAGTATGGAACAAAACCTGAGGCCTAGTAATGACTCAGTATTTGCTGAATGAATAAAGCGACACACACAATTCAAGCAAGTAGAAAGTGAAAACTGTTATTATCGTTAAGTTATACATACGTCTACATTACACGACTCACACACTCATACACGCAAATGAATATACAAAATATATTGAAGTAAATTCTAAACAATGCCTTCTCAAAATTAGTAAACATACAATTGATTGATTTTATAAAATGCCACTTGTTTTTTTTTTTTTTTTTTTAAAGATAGTCAGTGTAGACATCTTCAAGAAGGTTCATTTGAGCAAAGACTTGTATCTGGTGAAGGTGTCAGACATGTGGGTGTCTAAGAGAACATGACAAGTATGGGGGAGGCCAGTGCAAAGGCCCTGTGGTCAAAGGTAGCCTGATATCATCAGGGACTATCAAGAAGGCCCACTTGCCAGAGTTGAGTGAATGTGGGGGAGAACTCTATAAGGCTTTCTCTGACTTTCATAATCTTGTATCTTGTCCTTAGTTGTCAGGACATTAAGGAAAACATATTTTAGTGTAAATGAATCAAAGCTGTGTATTTTCTCTAAAATGTAGTATTCAATTTTGTTTGCATGCTCCCTACAGCTTAGAAAATACCTGTCATCTTATTTAAAAGAGCATGATTAGGGGTTAAAATGATTTTTTCCATACTACCATATCACTTAATACATAGGGGAAAAAAACAAACAAACAAACAAACAAAAAACCTTAGATTTTTCTTTCTCTTCCATACCAAGTTTGTTTTTGTGTTTACTATTTGGTAATGGCTCTGATTTCTCTCTGGTCACATGAGGAAAGAACAATATAATTGTCTTCTGCTCTTCATCACCCTAACCCTTCTCATCTATTTATTCATCAAGCCTTGCTTATCCTTCCTCGAAATAATATCTTTCCAGCCTCATTTCAAATTATTTGGCTCAAGCTCTTATCCCTTGTAACTATATTGTATCAGCCTTCCTACATTTCCCAGCTTCCGGTTTCTAATCTAATTTTTTTCACTTTCACATTAATTGTGGTGATTGTTAGTTACCCCACCGAACTGATCCAGCAGGACAAATCTGCAACTGGTGGGTAGGGTCACCACAGTTCTTGAATCTCAGCATCCATCCCGTCTGTTCCATATTAATTGGCTAGTAATTGAGCCCTGGCTGGAAGTGGAGCTCATTGTATGTTAACACGCACCAGCCTGGTATTTTTAGTGGCCTCTCGATATTTTTAAACTAAAGTACATTCAGTGCTGACTGAAGCAGCTGCAAAGGTAATGAGAAGCCTGTCTTATGCCTTCTGTAAGGGGTGAGACTGTAAAGGCTCGGGCTGTCTCAGGGTGGGGAGTCGGCAGGGTGCACGGAGTTAGGGAGTGAAGAGTTGATGCAGCGCCCCGAAAGGTGGTAAGATCATCTTTCAGGAGCCCCCCCAAAAAGGAAGGTACCCAGGGCCTTCCTTTTTCCAGCAATAAAAGACAATAATATCTTTTTCCAGCAAAGGTTGGATTACATTTGTTTGCATTGATTTTATGAATAAAATATGAAAACCTTTTCCATTGCTTAAAATGTCAAACAATTTTATGAAAAGGAAAGTCAAGGAGGGGAAAGGTAGAGTTGTGCCATCACCTTACCCCATTCAACTGAAGTCAGAGTAAGTGGCTAAAGAAAAGGTAGGAATGAACTAAAGAACACACCTGAGGCATCAACAGGCTTACATGTAACATGGAATATATAAGAACTTGAAGAAAAAATACATACATTCTTCAATTTCAAAGCCACATCATAATTCAATTGGAAAGTAACACACACCTCACTTACTTCAATTATTTGTGTTAAAACAAGGATTTGTGGATCCATGGTCAGGGCAATCATCCCAAAGTGTGTCTTGCAAGCAACATTCACTTTATGTGAACACCAAACAATAAATTAAAGAGCTGGAGAAGGTATGGAAGTTCATTGCAAAAATCCAGTTGTCTGCATTTGTTATTATTAAGAATGATTCCACTGCTGGCATTATACCCTAAGAATCCTGAAACACCAATCCAAAAGAACCTACGCACCCCAATGTTCATAGCAGCACAATTTACAGTAGCCAAGTGCTGGAAGCAACCTAAGTGCCCATCAATAAATGAGTGGATCAAAAACTATGGTACATTTACACAATGGAATTCTATGCAGCAGCAAGAAAGAAGGAGCTCCTACCCTTCATGACATCATGGATGGAACTAGAGAGCATCATGCTAAGTGAAACAAGCCAGGTGGTAAAAGACAAATACCATATGATCTCACCTATAAAGTGCACAAAATAGAACCAGAGACATGGAAATAAAGAGCAAACTGACAGTAATCAAAGGGGAGGAGGGTGGGAGATAACGGGGGAAATAAGGGGAAGGGTCATCAAGGAACATGTATAAAGGACCCATGGACAAGGACAATGGGGGGCAGGGTGAGGACTGAATGTGGAAGGTCAGGGTTTGGTAGGGCAGGGGAGGGTAATGAAGGAAAAATGGGACAACTGTAACTGAACAACATTAAAAAAATAAAAATAAAAATAAACTAAATGTACTGGAATGGGGGAGGATGAGAAGGGTGATATAACAGAAAAAATATTGCTATCAGAAATGTCCCAGCTTTTACTGCCTAGGTTTTCTTCTGGGATTTTTATGGTTTCAATTCTAACTTTGAAGTCTCTTTTCCATTTTATTCTTGTTTGGTGTAAGAAGGTGGTCTAGTTCCATTTTTTTTGCACATACCTGTCCAATTTTTCCCAACATTACTTACTGACTAGACTATCTTTATCCTATTGTATGTTCTTGCCTCCTTTGTCAAATATTAACTGACCGTAAAGTCTCGGGTTTATTTCTGGGCTCTCTATGCTGTTCCATTGATCTGTATGTCTGTATCTCCTTGGGCAAAGGAAACATAAGAAAAGGTAAACAAATGGGACTACGTAAAAAAAAGGCTTCTGCACAGCAAGGAAAGCCATCAACAAAATGAAAAGATGACCCAGTGATAGGGAAGAACATATTTGCCAATGAAACATCTGATAAGGGTTACTATTCAAAATTTATGAAGAATTTATAAAAGTCAATACCAAAAAAAAATCCAATTAAAAATGGCAAAAGCACTCAAATGGACACTTCTTCAAAGAGGACATACCGATGACCAATAAATATAGGAAAAAATGCTCAACATCACTAATCACCAGAGAAATGCAAATTAAAACCAAAATGATGTATCACCTCACACCTGTCAAAATCGTTACTGTCAATAAATCTACAAACAACATGTGCTGGTGAGAATGTGGAGAAAAGGGAACCCTCGTGCACTGTTGGTGGGAGTGCAGACTGGTGCAGTCACTGTGGAAAGCAGTAGGGAGTTATCTCAAAAAATTAAAGGTGGGACTGTCTTATGACCTAGGGATCCCACTTCTGGGAATATTTCTGGAGAAACTCAAAGCATTCATTTGAAAGAATATAGGCACCTGCATGTTCATTGCAGCATTATTTACAATAACCACGATTTGGAAGCAGCCTAAGTGCTCATCGGTAGAGGAGAGGATAAAAAAATGTGGTACATTTACACCATGGAATACTACCCAGCCATAAAAAAGAAGGAAATTTTACCCTTTGTGACAGCACTGATGGACCCAAGGAGAATTATGCTGGTCAGAGAAAAATAAGTACCTTATGATTTCACTTACATGTGGAATCCAATGAACAATATAAAGTAACGAACAAAGTGGAGACAGGCTCATTGATAGAGAGCAGATTGACAGCTGTCAGAGGAGGAGGGGGTTGAGGAGCTTGGTAAAAAGGACGAAGAAATTAACCAAAACAAACAAAAAACTCAGTCACAGACAATAGTGCGGTAATTGCCAGAGGGGAAGGAGTGGCGGGAGGTCGAAGAAGGGAACGGGGGTTTATATGCTGACGGAAGGAGACTCGCCCTGGGACGAACACATAATACAATATATAGACGGCATGTTGCAGAACTGTACACCTGACACCTACGTATCATATCAGCTAATGTCACCACAACGAATTCAATACAAAATGACAAAGGCTAAGAATTTTTCTGCAGAAGCTTAATTTCAGAAGAGACTAAATGCCCATGTAAGCTCTGTTCCTTCTTTTACCCTACCCATGTTTTCCCTGAGCTACTATTTTAAGTTCAGTATGACATGGTCTGACATGCATATTCATTAAGAGTGACCTAAGTCTCCTCAACAGAAGTTAAGGATATAGTACTTTTACTTCTTTAATTATTAATTTGATAATAATTATGCATTGAAAATAGACATACACTTAGAGGATTTGTTTTTTAATTAGTATAGAAACTGTGTGCAGAGTATATTAGGTTCTTTACTATATTACAGAATTACAGAATAAAATATTTTTAAAGATTATTTTAATGTATTTTAAGTGATTTTTTCAAGCCATGGCTTGAGTCTTCTTTTTCTCACTCACCTCTCCAAGGGGCATTTTCAGCAGAAGGCACAGAGGAAATATAGCCTGGTAGCGAGCCCATCCCAGGCTCTGCTGTGGCAAGCGGAACTCAGGGATGACCCCTATGTCCTCACTATCTGCGATCACATCCATGACTAGGTTACATTATGTGGTGAAAAGTTTTTTTTTTTTTTTTTAATTGAACGTTTGGGGGTGATACTGGTTAATAAATATATATACAGTAAAAAGTATTTTGTTGAAGTAATTGAAGTTACTAATCAGTTGACCTCAGGATCAGGAGATTTTCTGGGAGAACCATGTCTAATCAGGTAGGTCCTTTAAAATAAGTCTTTTTTTGTGTGGGGAGGGGCTGACTATAAAAGGGGAAGTCAAAGAGATCCAAGTCCAAGAAGGAAATTATATTATTACTATTATATTTAGTATTTCTAACTTATACTTAAGATACCTTTCTATATCTACATATAATTAGTGTAATACCCAGAGCAACTACTAAAAATGCTATACAACAGGCTGCATTCAAGAACAGTATTGATAAATAAAAACAGAATTCTAAAATAGAATTTGATCTATTCTACCGCTTTCCCTAGATGGACGCCCCTCTCTGTTCACGCTCCCCCAGCAGTTCTGCGCTGATCTTGTCATGGAGGAGCTTGAGAAGAGGGGTCAGTGAGAGGAACTATGTCCCATCGCTTCAGCTGATCCCAGGACCACAGCCAGTATCCGCGGTCTCCCGCCAGCACTACCAATTCTGTGTTTCTCTCAACTTACCCTAGCATCAGTTGTTTGCTTTATGTTGTGACCCAAACCACCGTCCTGAGCAGTCACAGGACCCTGTAACTGTCATCTTCAGCCTGTAGTTCCTGCACGTGTCCATTCAGAGACACAACCATACCATGGAGTAGCAAGAGCAACCTTTTGTTTATTTCCCTGTCCCCATGTGTAGCAGTAGCTGTACTTCTTCGTGTTGTCAGGGGTTAATCCTTCCTTTACACAGCAGGCGCTGTCTCCTGCAGCAGGTACATCTTGTTGTTCAACAAAACCCTAGCTTGGGGTCCCCAATAAAAGGTTACCCTCTTTTGGGACAGGTCATGTAACCACGAGGAATCCAGAATCACAGACATGGGAAGCCTGTAGTCCCTGCTTTGGGCTACTGTGAGCTATAAACGGAAACATTCCTACTTCCACGTAGTGGTTCCAGTATTTACCAGGTCTTCCCACTGTCTTATATAAACGTCATACTTTAAGTAAAAGTCCACTTAAAAAAAAAGAAAATACACATGGTCCCTGATTTAAGACGGGTTGAACTTACAATTCTTTGCCTTTACAGTGGTGGGAAGGCAATACGCAGCGATCTTTTGCAGGCTAGTGACGACAGCCCCCAACAGCCCAGCAATCATGGGCATAAACAATGGAAATTCTACAGTGTATGGTGCTGCCAGCCTTTTTTACACTGATATTGTGTTCTGAGCACCTCTAAGGTAGGCTAGGCTATATGGTCAGGTGCATGAAATGCATTTCTGATTTTGGTAATTTCAACTTACAATGGGCTTACCAGGTCGTTACTCCACCTCAAGTCAAGGAGCATCTGTATTCCAAAGTAGGCGTGACCATTTTGATTTTTGTCAGTTTTGAAATAACGCTGTACAGCAGCATAGCACCGGGAAGTATAGCACAGCCGTCCTTGAGCACCGCAATTCCGATAACTCGGGGACACCTTCCATCGCATCCTGCTCTAGAGCTCAGAACAGATTCCTGAAGGCACATTACCATCTAGAAAGTTTACATAGAACCTTCTTCTCAGGCTCGTACTCAAAACCTATACCAGCCTTTGTTTTTGAAGTTTCCAAAATCCTAATTAGCTTTGCTTATTAAAAAATGCTATAATAACAAAGAAAGGCCGTAGTGAGGGTAGACCTTTCTTTGTTATGAATATTATGAATGTTAAGAAGAAACAACTTAATAGCAATTGACCCAAAGACAATTTAAAATAAACTAGAATCTTGGCCAATGTATTTAACTTGCTAATTGACCCTTTATCCATTGTTTCAACAGAGCTAGAGAATGTTAAATTTCTTTTTGCCGTGGATTAGCACCTTGCCTCAAATGCCTTAATTTATTTATTTTGGGGTTGTTCAATCATTCCATTATTCTTGTTTGATTTTTAGGGAACAGAATTGAACTCTTTAGCTAATTAAAACTCTAAATGCAAAAAATTCTCTCTCAAAAAATATGCTGCCACTATTTTATTTTTTTTAATTTATTTTAATTGCTGTTCTTGCACAGTTTTCTGCCTTTTGCTCCCATCCCAGCCCACCGCCCCAGCCCTCCCCATGCTGCCACTATTTTAAATTCAGCGCTCAACTTTGCTTAATCCTATTGTTTAGATGAGAATGCTATTGTATTAGCAAAATCATCTCTGTTTCCTTCCTATTTTCCCCACAATCCCATATTAGCTGATAATTTCTCCTTTTCCCAAGGCTGTATGTACAGCAGGAAGAAGAGCTGACAATTTTCTTGAAATATTTGTATTAAATCTATATTTTCCAGCTCACACAGGTGTGTGTATGTATGTATGTATGTATGTGTGTCTGTGTCTGGGATTGTGGAATCTGTTTTTATAAAACATCTTGTATTTTTCTACGGGGTAAATGTGCTTATGGGATACCACAGTATTACTTACTATGTGCAAAAATTCTTACCTGTGCTACTCACAATATGAGTGATGAACTAAAGACACAGATTATTAGCAGGTGGATTTTGACCTATGAAATATCCTGTCTACTGGATGACAGCTAACTCTCAGGTAAGACTAACCATGTTTTTTAGTGGTATAGCAGCAGGATTGCTCAGACAGGTCAAAATCACCTGGAATTATGACAATAGAAACTGCTCATCATATGGGATAGCGTCTGTAAGAATTTGGATTCTCAAGAACCCAACAGTCTAAGTTCCTCAAGAAAGGGATCTGTTTGCTCTTTTATTCACCGCCGTACTCCAAGAGCACAAAGCAATGTCTGGAGTCCTGTGAGGAGTTAACAATATTTGTCTAATGAATAAACGAATATGCACACAGTTAAAGCAAGTAGGAAGTGAAAACTATTTTTATCATTAAATTATACGCATATCTATATTATACTACTCCCACACATGCAAAAGAATACATACACAAAACATAATATTGAAGGGGATTCTAAATAACTTCAACTCATAATTAGCATGTAAGTATGTAATTGGTTGACTTCGTAAAATGTCACTCAACTCTAATGCCCCTGGGTCTTAGGGCTCTTTATTAATTCTTAAAACAGTCTCAGAAGTCTTTAACAGCCAGCAAGTTAATTCTGCAAAGGTGGGCTGCAGCCGTCCTAACCTGCCCCCATGTTTCCTTCATGTAAGGCTGCCCAGGGTGCTGACCTTCTTCAGTCTGAGACCAAAACTGAGGTGGCAGCTCATAGCCTCTGCTTGTGACACCGGTGGGATTGAGAGAGCTAAAGAAAGAGGGGTGGAGGCAAAGGAACCCAATTATATCTGAGTTACAGAAATCGATACATTGCAATGTGTTCTCACCTGTAGCTATAACTAAATCCCAAGACAAATACTGTAAGAAAAATAATGGGTTCTTCTTTTTTTCTTTTTAAGGTTAGCTTTTTTCTTTAAACTTGTTTTTTCATTACAGTTGACGCTCACGATCACTCTGTATTAGGTTCAGATGGGTAGCATAGTGGTTAGACAATCACGTACTTTACAGGGTGGTTTCCCCAGCATTTCCAGTGCCCACCTGGCCCCAAACACAGCTATTACATTGTTGACTCTGTTCCCGATGCTGTGATTTACTTATCTGTGACTACTCTGTAACTACCAAAATGTTTTATTTTATTCCTCCTTTGCATTCTTCAAGTCCCTCGTAGAGTGATTCTCACAGATACTGAATTTAATCCATGGGAAACATACACATGTGAAATTCAGTCTCCACAAATGGTTCATTCCATTCGCTCGGGCCTCTTAACTGACAGTAACATGAAGAACAGTGTTACCCGCAGGTGATTTACTGTCAGAACAATCTAATAAAAGGTATCAACTTTAAAAATTCTCATGGATGTTCAAATAGCTTATATGGTTCATTCTTTAAGATTTTACGTATTTATTCTCCGAGAGGGAGGGAAAGAGAGGGGAACAAACATTGAGGAGAGAGAGAAACATCCACTGGTGCTCCTTTTGGGGACCAAACCACAACCCGGGCACATGCCCTGACTGGAAATCAAACCGACAACCTTTCACTTTACGGGACAACACCCAACCAACTGAGCCACACCGGCCAGGGATGATGTATTTCATTATTGCTACAAGTTACCATACTGTGAAAAAATAAGTAAATAAATACTTGACACCAGTTTATCCCTGCAAAAAGTTATAATATTTGGGGGTGGGTGCCAGGGAAATGATATTAGGTATTTTTAAATTTTAGGAATAATGCAAAAATATAGCAAGAAAGTGCTAAATTGAATATAATTAAATGCTAGAATAAGTCATATGAATAATAACTCCTAAGAATCCCTGGAAGGAAGATAAATGCTCTCCGGTGTTATAAGAGGCGGCCTCTTGAAAGAAGTGAGTAACTATGATAAGAATTTTAAATGTTGAAAAAATAGGCACAGCACAGTAAGCCCTCCCCCTACAGGAGAGTAAATACAGTGCTTCCCAGATAAGGTCAAGTTAAAGGAGTTCATCATCACCAAGACCTTATATGAAATGTTAAAGGGGCCTATCTAAGAAAAAGAAGATAAAAATATGAACGGTAAAATGACAACAAACTCACAGTTTTTAACAACCAAACCTAAAACAAAAACAAGCTAAGCGAACAACTAGAATGGGAACATGGAGGGTTATCAGTGGCGGACGGGGAGAGGGAGGCAGGGGGAAAGCTACAGAAAGTAAGTAGCATACATGGTAGATAGAAGATAGACAGGGGGAGGGTAAGAATAGTATAGGAAATGTAGAAGCCAAAGAACATGTATATGACCCATGGACATGAACTAAAGTGGGGGAATGTGGGTGGGAGGGGGTGTGCAGGGCAGAGGGGAATAAAGGAGGGAGGGATGGGACAACTGTAATAGCACAACCAATAAAATATATTTAAAAAAAGAAGTTGTAACTGGGCAAACCAGTCTGTCCCGGAGCCCAAACTTTCTGAAACCCTATTAAAAGCGCCCAGTTTCTAGCACCGCAGGGATGACCCCCCTGTGCTCTGCTGCAGGGTTCAGAATATGCACAGGTAGGAGAGCAGGGAAACTTGTGGGCCTACATTAGGACTACATTAGAATTACATTAGAGGTGGTTTTTAACAGCATCTAAACAGGCGCTCTCCCCAAGCTGCTCTGCACAAACAAAATGGGGACCTTTCTGTTAGCAAAGTTTTCCTAAAGACAGATGCGCATCTCACATCTTATTGAGTGTGTTTGAAGATCTCTGCAGATGCTGGCTCTAAAAGGCCAACTTATGGAGAACATCCATATTAAAGAGGGCGGTAAGCGATTACATTCATTAACATCTCATGTAATTCAATTATTATACTTTAGAAATAGATATTGATTTATACATGTACTTCTGAATTTGGATCCTTATGATCAAAACACTGATCATTAAATTCAAATGTGCTGTGTAGTGAAAATGTAGCTTTATAGTGATAGTTCTTACTGAGCAAACATGAGTAAAATGAATTTTTTAATCTTAATCAGAGTATTTGACTTGCATTCTTCCCTGCTAATATTCATCACTTGTTCTTTTTTTTAAGTTTTTAATAATGTGTTTATTGATTTTAGAGAAAGAGAAGAAGGGAGGGGAGGACGGGAGAGAGAACATTAATGTGAAACAGAAACAGTGATCAGTTGCCTCCAATATGTGCCCTGACTGGGATCGAACCCACAACCTTTTGGTGCACAGGACGATGCTCCAACCAACTGAGCCACACTAACCAGGACTCATCACTCATTACTGAAACCTACTGATGAAGTTGTCTATTTGTCCAGATATTCAGATATAATCTCATTTTTCTCTAAAAGAACATCTGCTCAAAAAAAAAAAAAAAAAAACAGAACTACATTAGAATTACATTAGAGGTAATTTTTAACAGTGACCGCCCATTATCCCACCATCACAGCCATCGTGGTGTGATATCAAGTCGTACAGTCAGCACATATGTGTTTCTGCTCTGTAGAATGTTCTTCTCTCCATAGGAATCACTTCAACTATGAGGTTTTAGCCCAATTTACTGTCATAGATCAAAGGGTGCACTATTTGGTTTTAACTTCAGGTCTCTGTTTTGCCTTCATCTCTGATTTGTGGTATGGCTCCATACTACATTTTAAAAATTCCCTTTGCACAGGTGTGGTTCTCTGGGGAGTGGAGGCGGCGATGGAGGTGGGAGCATCGAAGGCTTATTGCGGATAACACTGTAAAAGCGCAGGGGAGGCCGCAGAACTGGGCGGGACAACCACCGTGCCATGAAGAAGACCTGCCGAAGTCTCTCTTAGCCCACGGATGGCTCTGGAGGACAGGCTGCCCAGGGAGGGAGCCCCACAGGAGGGGCCAATGGCAAGATATTCTGCAATGGCCTTGCTCAGACATCGCTGCAGTCCACCCAGACAAGCCAACCCTGAGCTTCCCCACCTCGCCCTTCCCTTGACAGTACCAAAGCAAAGGGAGATCTCCGCTGTGCCGTCTCCGGCACGCAGAGATGCTCACGGGTAGAGACTGTCTGCTAACTCGTCCCTTCTCACCACAGTTCTGTTATCAATATAAAAATTTCTCTAAGTTTCCATAACCTTCTTATTTGTAAGGAAAAATGCCATCCATAAATTCCATATTTCTATAACATGAGTAAAGAAAACTCTTTTAGCTTTCCATAAGTAATTCAGAGTAGCTCATTTTTCCTTTTCATTCCTATGTGTGTCTTTTAAAAAGTAACTCTTCTATCTATTATTTCTTTTAAAATGGAGCATTTTAGATTGCTCGGAACCAGAATGAGGGGGAAAACTGAGAAAAACCGATCTGACACACTCAAAAGAAAGTAGATCTTTGAGCAGTACGTTGCCTTTAATTGTAGAAAAAAAATGTGAAACTATTTTATTACATTAGTCAGGAGGGAAGAAAGCGTGATCCAAATTGACATTTTTGTGAGTGATGATTGGAACAGAGTGTTCCCTTTTTTTCCTACTGGGGATGCCATCCCAAACTGGCGAGATTGTTCCAAGTAAGCTCAAAAGCTGAGCGGTTCTTCAAAGGAGGCATGCGGCTCACGCTGGCTCTTGCTGTTTTCTCTGAATGGGCAGTAATAATATTCTCTGTAGAGCTAGCCCTGGGAAATTAGATGTCTTTCACTGAAAACATACCAAGTCTGTTACAATTCTAGTGTTTTTATTAGGAACTCTGCTAATCAAACGAAATGGCCTCCCCATTACCCCCAAACACAACAATTATGCCACTCAACTAATAGAGGGATGCTAAATTTAATCTCTGATAAAGCAACACAGTGACTACTGAAAAAGGAATTAATTAACTCACAGGGAATAGAAAGCACATACAGTGTCCTGAGCACTGACATGTTAAATACTATCTTGAAGCAATTTAAGAAATGAAATACATGAAAATTCCTGTGGGAATAAATATTACGCAGTATAATATAGGGAAATTAGAAGGGGTATTATAAGGGAAATTCCTTGCTGTGAGTCCTTGTTATATGTAAAGAACTGTTCAAAACTTCCGTCATGAGTCCTATTTAGGGAAAGTTACAGGAAGAGGCAGTAATAGAAGATGCCAATACACAATAGGAATGGAAGAAGCTTGGAGGGCAAACACTTTTCATATAAACAGAAGTCAAAGAATTGCAAATCAATTATCTCTAAACATCATGCAAACTACTCTTGAGGAAAAGGATGCTGGCTCTACTACTAAATTCTGTTGCTTTTTCACTGCTCTGTTTATATATATATATATATGTGTGTGTGTGTGTATATATATATTATATATATATATATTTATTTATTTATTTATGTCAAAATCACACTGTATAAATTAGTGATGCTTTAGAGTAGGTCTTGATATGCGGGAGAGTAAACCTTTCTTCAAGATTGCCAAAGAGGACAGGCAGATGGCCAGCAGACATACAAAAAGACGCTCAACATCACTAATCATCAGAGAAATGCAAATTAAAACCAAAACGAGATACCACCTCACACCTGTCAGAATGGCTGTCATCAATACATCAACAAACAACAAGTGCTGGCGAGGGTGTGGAGAAAAGGGGACCCTCCTGCAGTGTTGGTGGGAGTGCAGACTGGTGCAGCTGCTGTAGAAAATAGTATGGAGTTTCCTCAAAAACATTAAAATGGAACTGCCTTATGACTCAGTGACCCCACTTTGGGAATATATCCTAAGAATCTTGAAACACTAATTGAAAAAAACATATGCGTCCCCATGTTCATAGCAGCGTTATTTATACTAGCGAAGATCTGAAAGTCTTACAAGTGCCCATCAACAAATGAGTGGATAAAAATGTTGTGGCACGTTTATACAGGAGAATGTTAAACCGTAGAAAAGAAGGAAGTCTTACCCTTTGTGACAGCATGGGTGGACCTGGAGAGCATTATGCTACGTGAAATAAGTCAGCCAGTGAAAGACAAATACCCCATGATCTCACTTATATGTGGAATCTAATGAAAAAATACACCAACAAACAAAATAGAAACAGACTCATAGATGCAGAGAACAGGCTGACAGCTGTCAGAGGGGAGGGGGTTGAGGGGCTGGGTAAAAAAAAGTTAAAGGGATTAAGAAAAAACCCCTGATAGACACAGATAACAGAATGGCAATTGCCAGAGGGAAGGGGGGTGAGAGTAGGTGGAGAGGGGAAGAAAAAAGAAATGACTGGCATGTTTCCACTTAAGTTTTGGAATTACTGTTTCAATTTCCAAGATGACTAGGCTAGATTTTCATTGAAATTTTATTAAATTTGTACATAAGTTTCAGGAGAATCAATACTTTATATTTTATAGGTTTCCAAACCATAAATACAGAGTATCTCATATAAATATTTTCTTCAATTTACAGTTTTACAATTGTGCATTCTAAATTTTAATATTTATTCCTCTGTATTCAAATTTTCACATTATTCTAAATGGTATCTCTACAGATTAGAAAAATATTTGCAAAATGTACAACTAATAAGGGTTTTATTTATGGAATAGATGGAAATTCCTATGAATCAAAAAGAGAAATGTAACTGAGCCAATAAACAAAATAATAGGAAATGTCTTAAAGGATATTCATATGGCCAATAAACGTATGAGAAAGTATTCAACCTCATTAGTCTTAAGGTAAATAAAAATTAAAATTAAAACCAGAAATGTGGTTTTAATTTTAAAAGGATGCCTAAAGCCGAGATACTCAGCAATATGTGTTTGCAAGGATGCAGACTGAGAGGAGCTCAAGTACACTTTCGGTCAGAGTGAAATTTGTACAACCACTTTGGAAAATTACTTGGCATCACACACTAGGCTGAATGGAAGCATCTGGTTCATTTGCATCCACTCCCCCTTGGTTAAGGAGCTCAGCACTACGCCCAAGCCCACAAAGAGGCTAAACCCATTTCAAAACACCGTCTTGTGGGATTTGTCTCCTGGGAGCACCCTCATACCGAGTATCCGGCTGGGACACAGACCACACCAGTAATTTGAATCTAAAAATTTCGTATGAAAACATGTGAACTATAAACAACCTACTAAGGGGGAATAAAATTTTATAGACAAGACTATAGGAAAGGAGCTCCCTTCCCAAGGTGGAGATTCAAGCCTTCCTGGAGGGCATGTGCCCAAAGCCCACACAGAAGCTGGAGAAAGTTACAGACAGGCCAGGCCTAAACCAGTATATTGGGTTGGCCAAAAAGTCTGTATGATTTTTTCCGTAAAATAAAAGACACATTTTTTTCATGTTTAGCATTAACTTTTATTAATTTGGATATTTAGTGTGTTGGCTATCTCCCACATGATATAACATTTATTGTTCTCACTTAATGTCTCAATTTGATCACTATCCACTTCAAATGGTCTACCCGACCCCAGAGCATCATCCAGTGAGAAATGTCCAGCATGAAACTTCACAAACCACTTTTGACACATTGGATCAGTCACAGCTCCTTCCCTATACACTGCACAATTTTTTTGCATTTCAGTTGCATTTTTACCTTTCTTGAAATAATAAAGCATAATATGCTGAAACTGCTGCATATTTTCTTCTATGTTGAATATTAATATAGCTACCCCAAAATTTACCAATTTTGATGTTTTTTTTAATGCACACTGATATGATAGCTGTCACAATATAATCTAACAAAACTGTTTCAAATGAAGTTAAAGACAACTAAGCGTTACTGGAGCCATGTTATGGGGAGAAAAAAACCAAAAACATGCTTTTTTGGCCAAACCAATAATTAGGAGAAACTGAGTATACACGTATGAGGTAGATTTGGGAGGGTCTGTCTACTGATGACCACCTAGGAAATGCTTTGTAACACTTGGTGACTGATTCATTTAAATAGGGAGGAGCACTTTGTAAAGTATTAATATGTGATTGTCTAACCACGATTCTGTTCACCTGACATGAATACAAAATTATACCAAAAATAAACTGTCATTGAAAAATAAAAAAGTGGTACTTCGAAAATGGCGTAAGAAGGAAGGGTCAAAGATACTAACAGAAGAATGCAACAGAAAACAGAGAGCAGCTCACTTTTAAATGAAAGGGGTTAGTAAAACTGTCAAAAACTCTGAAGAAAACAAGGAGGAATTTGGACTGAAGAGAAGCTTTTGGCTTTGGTCAGAAATAAATCACTGATGTCTCCAAAGAGATGATGTCAGTATTAGCTGTGAATTCTGCCTGGACTTCAGGCAATTAAGGGGGAATATGACTGAAGACAAGATATAAGGAAAAAATAGTACATAACACAGAATCAGCATTCAACACGCACTGCTTAAATTCTATGCTGGTTAGGTCCTGTTTAGTCATCTGTCTATTCTATGATAATAGTTATCGTTATTCCCATTTCACAGCTGAGAAAACAGGGTGGAGAATGCTAAATGTTATGAAGTCACTAAGTAAAAGAACCAGGATGGACTGATGATCTGCCAGAGGGGAGAGACAAATCAAAAGAAGCCTTATTTTTAATGTACAACTTGACTGTGACTATTTGAATCTACAAGCAATAGATTCCATGGGAAAAAATAATGGCGCTTCTACAACATGAAATGTATATTCTTATGATAAAAATAGTAGCAGTCTAAGTAGTAAGAGATGCATCTAAATTTTGTGGCGGATGATACACGACAGAGAGGAAGTCATTTATGCTCATTAAAATCAAGGACTTTGGTGTTCGCTGAGTGTGTGTTGGTCTCTTATGATCTGTATAGTCTTAGGCAAATTACTTGACCATCTGTGTCACAGCTTCTCCATGTATAAATGATGTCATTTAATTTAGTTATTTTGCAGATTAAATAAATTAATATACAGAAAGCACTTAGAACAGTGACTGGCAGGTAGGAGGGCTTCTCTATATAATAAATCTTAACTACCATTACAACGTATAGGCATGTATTGGCTATTGTAACATAACATGGGAATTCAGCCAGGACACAGCATAAAATATGATTTCAAGTTTTTGCGAAGTTGACCCAGTGAAGCTACTTTAGGAATCTGTTCAGAGACCATGTGTACAGGGTCTCACAGAAGTAACACCCGCTTGAGTGTGGTTGATAAGGTGATAATATGGGTGTAATAATCTATAGTTTTAATTTGAACATGTCACCTAATATGTCATATGATGCACTTCAATGTGATATTGTTCTGTTACAGAATTCCATGCTTGTGATTTTGTAATAAAAATGAACATTATCTGTGCTGGACCCTGTGTTTATATATCATGGGTGAATAAATTAGGGAATAGGAGAATCATGACATGCTCTACCAGATTCAAAGAAGAAGCAGGAAGCTTAAACTTCTAGGTATGTTCTGATGGTATAAGTGCTCTCACCCATAAATCAAAACGTGGGACAAACCTCACTTTCTTCCCCAGTACTCCCCTGGCCTTCATTCAGATCTGGGGTAGCAACCCTCTTCTTTGATGTTTATTGCAACTTCCTTATCTGAGTTAGCACTTGCTGCATAAAAATGGCCCCCCAAACCGAACAGCAATAAGCACATGGATTATTCTGTAGGCCAGGAACCTGGGAGACCTCCGACCCTGGGTCATTCCTGACTAGGGTTGCTGACTAGGGTTGCTCCATATTTTATCCATAGATAAAATATGACATGCCAAATTAAATTTGTACTTCAGATACACAAGTCATTTTTAGTATATGCCCCAAATACTCTATGCTTAAACTCAAAAATGTCATTGGGCATCTGAATTTCATCTGTAACTGAGCAAGCCTTGTTCTATGTGGCCGCTCCAAGACTTCAACCACTTAGAAGTTGAACAGGGAAGAAACTACTTTCCAGGTCACTCCCAAGAGGGTTAGTAGGGTTTAATTCCTAGTGGAGTATTGTAGTTCCTTGTGAGCCACGCGTCACCGGCCTCTTCCAATGCCTCCCCGTTACACCTCACCATGGAGTGTCTCACACACAGCAGCTGGCTCTTACCAGCGCAAGCCATCAAGAAGGCAAGAGCATTCCATAAAGACAGTGCCAGCGAGATCAAGGTCAGTCTTTTTTTCTCCTAACCATAAAGTGGTACACCATCCCATGTGGCATATTCTGGTGGCAGAAGCCGTGACCTCGGTCCATCCCACACTGAAGGGAAGGGGGCTCCATGGGGATGACCACCAGCAGGTGAGGATTCCCTGGGGCCACGTACAAGCTGCCAACCCCATCCCTCAGCCCTCGCCCTCTTCACCCCTCCCTTTCTTCCCCCATCCCCTCTTCTTTACCCGTTGTTTGAACTACTGCAGTCAAAATGCCCCCACTCAGGCCTTCGTTCCATCGAGCACATGCCGTGATGGTGTTTTTTCTCTCTGCTCTCCTTCTGTCCAAAATGCTCTCTCCCCTAACTCCTTCACTTCATTGAAATCTTTTCATAAAGATCTTCTCCTTGAGGCCTGCCCAAACCTAGCCACTTAATTAAAACAAAACAAAGCAAAACAAAACAAACCCTCCAGCATCCCTTCCCCGCCTGACATCCAATGATTCCACTTCCTGTTCTTATTCCATACACAGAAATACCGCATGTTAGCATACCATTTCATGTACTTCCATCCCCGCAGTGTTTGTTGTCCATCTTTTTGTAATATGAGCTGCATGAAGACAAGAGTGTTGTTTTGTTCCCTGAAGTTTCTCAAAGGCCTAGAAGTGTCTATCCCATGGAATGTATTTGATCAGTGTGTGTTAAATGATGAATGAATAAGTACATGTGACATTTCTTTTTTCCGTTATGAGACTTCAAACACACTAACGTTAGTCCGGGGAAACTTCAATTATTTGTATCTTCCTCAATGCTTAGCACAATGACATGAAAATGTCTATATCCAAAAACAAATTCTTATTGAAGATGATCTCTATTATAATGACCTAAATTTGTGGGCGTTGTAGATCATTTATTTTTGCCTGTGATGGTCCTACTGCCTTCATAGTTAGTTTATCAAAGTAGTTCTATAATGGGAAAATTTGGGCTATCAACTCTTTTTAGCATATCAGCTATCAATAGAAAAAAGTGATTTAGAAAGCCATCATAAAATGAATTAATAAAATTTGAAATTCAAAAGCCATGGGTTATGAATTCAATTATTTAGGAAAGGAATTCTTTTGATTAATACTTCATTGCTGGTATATTACCTAATGTCAGCCTTTAGTTTTATCACACCACTTAGTTCAGGCACTATCCTAATTACAAAGTATAACTTCTCTCCCTAAGAAAAAGAACAAGCTTTAGTTAAGAAAGGAAAGAAATCACCAACTGGAAATAAGCCTAAATAATGAAATAAATATATTCTGCATGGGTTGTCTCATTCTCTCTTTCTCATACACACATACATACATACATACACACACACACACACACACACACATACACACATTCCTTCTTTCCTCATAATAAAGAGCAACATGTTGAATTTTGCTAGTACAAATATCATAATTTCGTATCTTAGCTATATCTTGCAGAACACCCTATTTGACATTGGAATTGTGGTTCAATAATATTCTTCTGCCTCCTCATTCTTTCCCCTTATTCAGCTTCTTCTTCATATCAATATTCTAGTGATTTTATCTTTAGCATATCCTGCAGTCATATAATTTCAATTATTTTTATCTAATTCCTTCAAAGTTAACATTGATCATGCACTTAACTAATTTTAAATGACATGAATGTCGAAAGGATAGCAAAAAAAAAGCAAACGTTTTTTGTTTTTTGCTTTAATGTTTGGTTCTTTTAAATTGTACTTGTCTGTCATGCTTTGTTCATTGTTTAGTCTCTTAAACATAATTAAAATACTTATTTTGTATCTCTCACCTGAATATTCTGGTATCTGAAATCTGGAAGGGATAATCCAATGTCATGTGCACACAGATGCATGGGTGGGATCGTACCGGTTACCCATACAAGCACCTGAAGTATATATGCCAAATTTCTTTGTAATGTGAGACTAAGTTGGGTCTTGTTTCCCTTTATTTATTTTTGTAATTTTTTTTTTGGCCACAAAGAAGGAACTTTATTTTGGATTCTCTAAGAAAACAGTAATCTCTCACTCTCAATCCTTTCTGGTACTTTGAGTTTTCTTTGTCTACGTGTTAATAATTGAAAATATTTTGCCTCCAGGAAAATATAACAAGAATGTACAGGTAATAATTTTTTCATCCTTCAACTTTTTTTCTTAGAATTTCCTGTCTTCCGAAAGAAAGACAAAGACTTAACATGGTCTGCATACCTGCCAATATTAATAATAGATCATGTAAAATATGTACATCAAAACTATAGAATAATTTATCATCGCAAAATGTACAAGTATCAAAACAGAAAAGCACGTACATGTTCAAACACATATCCCTAAACACTTTTTATTAAAACTGTCCTACTTACTATGAAAATATTCCCTTATGGAAATCAACTGGAACAGTTCTATTCAAAAATTTCCTGTCATTTTCAGTCATTTAAAATAAACACTTCATTTATTTTTAACACCACTAGAATTAAAGTTTATAACAGAAGAAACTGACAAAATTAAAAACTCTCAAACACAAAATAAGACCTATTTTAAATATGGAAATGAATGCAATGCATGGATAAATGTCAGAATATATAAATTATTTAACAACTTCAATAATTGCAATTTATGTACACAAGCTGCATAGTAAAGTTCTAGGAACTTTCTATAGTGTAACTAAACTAATATCAAATGAAATAAAAATGTATCCTTTAAGTACAGTGCATACTGGTACTATATAATATCAATATAAAGATACATAGTTATATCAAATAAGTACTTGAAAATTATTTTATACATTACTTAAAAACATATTTGTGAGAAGAAGCAGAATGAGGAAGAGGAGGAGGAAAGGAAACCATATGAGCATCGGCCTCAGCACAGATTTGATGTTATCAAGGACAAACTCTTCCTGTGTGTCTACTCCTCCTAGATTACTCTCTGATTAAGGCACCTGATCTTATTAAAAATATATGATATTATTTTGTGGCGGACTCCAGCCAGCAGAGTCCTCCTGTTGTGACTGAAGACGAGAATAAATGCACAGGCGACAGCAATCCTGTGGAGAAGGGGACCACATGGCTACCCCCTCCAGGGGAGAGAGCCCCGACCCTTGCCTAGACAGGCTTTTATTGTTTTTCTCGGGTCTTACCTCAGAGAAGGATTTATTATCTATTACACAGAATATTGTTGTCTACATTTTAGGTACAATCAAGGAAATGAAAATAACATGCAGAGGGGAATGGCGGTGAGCTGATTAGCTCTGTCCTTGGGAAAATCCACACAGGCTTTGGAAATCACCTTGAAGATAGACAATACACGTTTGTTTTTTTAGACCAGGGTGATGGAGTTTTAGCAAGAGCAAGCCATTAACAGTCTGTATGCATTTTCTAGGCCTGATTCCCACAGGAAAACTCGGTTTGAGGGTCTGGCTCCTGCTCACCACCTTGCTTCTGTAGGTTTTCCATACAGAGCTGAGTCACATTTGCCAGACCAAACAAACCGGTCCCCTATATCACTTCATCTTTATTTCTTAACAATTCCTGGAACACCCACACTAAAATAGATCTGAATCTGTTGATACACCATAGCAAGGCTGAAAATTAAGTTGTTTTCGGAAAATAATTTGAGCTCCTTGAAAGACATAAAATACATTAAATATTGCCAACTGGTCTGTCCCAGATTTCAGGAACCAGCAGAAGTTGTTAAATTTTCTTTCACCTCACTTTTAATGCTAAAATCATACACTTTAAACTGTGTCTTATGAACAAACAAAAGTCAAATGCCTCCAAATGCACCAGATGTGTTCATATTCAGCTAAACTGATTCACCTATTCCTTAATAATTATAGTTTTTATGCTCTATGTAGAATAAACAGCAAATACTATCAGATATCAAAGGAACAACTGAGGAAAATCAGCTTTTATTGCTGGAAGAATATTAAAATCTAACCAAACCTCATCCGATACCAGAAAACTCTGAGGCTCCAATAAACTGAGACTTGAACACCCACCGCCATCTGATGAGACAGAAAAGAAGTGTCTTGGTTTCAACCTGGCCCTCTTCACTCACGTAATAAGGAATCAGTGCCTACTAGGAAGCGAGCATCATGCAGGATACCAAAAAGATTCTGCACTCAAAATCCTCAGAGTTTAGAGGGTGAGCTTATTTACAAATAAGTAGGGTAAAGTGTGATGATTATTTTACGTGTGCATGTTCGGAGTACTCTTTAAACGTGTATCATTTTTGTCTGGAGGATGGAGATGATGTCTTTGATACCTTCACAGAGGCGTTACCGATACAACCCTGCCCTGAAAGAGTCATTAATTGATGACAAGAAGACACTCCAATAGGAGACACAGCATGGGAAAGGGATGCTCGCTCGAGCACTAGTCACAGTCAGGAAATGTTACATGGAAGTGGCTAAGATTGGAACTGCATTGGGGCCAAAATATTGGGTTGATCAAAAAGTTTTTTGTTTTTTTTTTTTCCTGTAAGATGTCTCTAGTAGCCTTTAGTTGTCTTTAACTTTATTTGAAACAATTTTGTACATTTTATTGTGACAGCTGTCATATCAGTGTGTATTTTAAAAAAGGACTTATCAGTCCTGGCTGGTGTGGCTCAGTGGATTGAGCATCAGGGCACATGCCTGGGCTGTGGGCCAGGTCCCCAGTAGGGGACATGTGAGAGCAACCACACATTGATGTTTCTCTCCCTCTCTTTCTTTCTCTCTGCCCCTCTGTCTGAACAATAAATAAAATCTTTAACAAAAAAAAGAGAACTTATCAAAATTGGTGAATTTTTGTGTAACCATTTTAATATTGAAGATGACAGAAAATATGCAACATTTTTGGTGTATTATGCTTTATTATTTCAAGAAAGGTAAAAATGCAACTGAAATGCAAAAAGTATACCCATATTTGTGCAGTGTATAGAGAAGGTGCTGTGATTGATCAAACCACGTGTCTAAAGTGGTTCGCAAAGTTTTGTTCTGGAGATTTCTCCCTGGACGATGCTCCACGGTTGGGCAGACAAGTTGAAGTTAATAGTGATTTAATCAAGTCATTACTTGAGAACAATCAATGCTGTACTATGCAGAAGATAGTCAACATACTCAAAATATCCAAATCAATAAGGTTATTGGTGGACATGCAAAAAATGCATCTTTTATTTTACAGAAAAAACTAAAAGGATTTCTTGGCCAAACCAGTGAAAAGTTCTTGAATGTGATGAAGTTGATTCTTCATTTTGTAGATAATGGAAAATCACATTTATACACAGAAAAATATGGTGATCAGGTATGTGATTTAGGGAAAAAAGCTTCAGTAACAGGAAGGGGATTTGGTTTGAAGACATTAGAACACATTTCCTGGTTATGAGTAGATCCTGAAATGTCATCCTTTATTATAGCAATAACAATGAGATTTCAGAAACAAGTTGGAAGAAAAAACTAACCAATCATTTCTCTCATTGAGAGAGGAGTGTCATAATTTCAATTGATTGACCAGGTGAATAACAGCTAGAAATAGAGCAGGCAGGTAAGTTTTGGACAGAAAACCTATACATTATACATTTAATGCTGTACATGTGATGTTTGAAAACTCTTGGTCACATTCGCTTGGGAAAGCCTGATAGGAAGATAAATATAGGTATCGAGACCACAGCAGAGATGTCTGAGCCCCAGGCATACGTTCAGAAGTTAGAATATAAATAGAGATGAAAATCCCTTCGAGAAAGGCAGATGGGGAGGAGCTAAGAGAGGCAATGAGAGAAGAGAAACGAGATCTTCATTTAAAAAGATTTAAAAAAATATTTATATGTCTAACATAGTATAGGGAACTTCAATTTAATGGAAATTCAAACTTATTAACATCCACATTATCTTTTCCAAATTTAGCATATGGCTGAATCTCCCATCTTGTTTTTTACTAAATCTAATCTTAAAGCTAAGAAGGGGAAACTTAAAGAATCATGCTTCCCTGGCTGGTGTAGCTCAGTGGACTGAGCGTGGGCCTGGGGACCAAAGGATCAAGTTTTGATCCCCAGTCAGGGCACATGCCTGGGTTGCAGGCCAGTTTCCAGCAGGGGACACATGAGAGGCAACCACACATTGGTATTTTTCTCCCTCTCTCCTTCCCTTCCCCTCCAAAGATAAAATAAATAAAATCTTTAAAAAAATCATGCTATATATACCTGGAGAACACAAAAATTAAATAAATATCATATTTTAAAATGTTAGCTAAGCTATTTTATTTTCTAATTAAGCTTATTAGGAATAGTCCTCACTTTCCATTTCTTTCAAGAAATGGTCTTCCGGAACAACAGGAAATATTTTTATAAAAAAGAAAAAAGTAACTTGTTAGAAAAAGAAAACAGCCAGTATTGGAATGCCTTAAGCCGTCTAAGTTTATTTGCATCAAAATGTAGCTTATCATTATTCAGTTCGTACAAGGTGTCTTTTTTGGTAGGGCACATGTCAAAAGCTCATTAAAATGCATGAGCGACTAGAACAAGATTGTCACATCAGATATTCTCTCCGGTATGAGTACACTAAATGAATAACTTCAAGCAGAAATACGTTTCTGTCATAGTTTCATTATATACCCATAAATATGCTCAGGTTAAAAAACAACTTTTCTATCCCTGGAACATATCATAATTGAAGGTACGTAGAAAATCTACTTCCAATGGTAACATTTGCTTAACTTTTCTGTGTAAATTTTTTCTTTAATTAGTCATGGTACAAATATTCACCTCTCCCATGGTGACCTTTGGAAGCACTCTTACAAAGTTAATCTGAAAATTTCGGACAAAAAGACTATGCAAGTGAAGAGATTGCCCAATACTCAGTATTATCAGTAGTGGTGAAAGCAGTGATGACAGTAATTTTTACTTGTTTGAAAACCATTCGAACTTGGAGTGTAGAGAGTTGGCTTACAGGACTTCTGATTCTGAACTTACCGCCCTTCCATGTTAAAGAACCCACCACCAGGTTCATCTCATTTGTAAGGTCAGCCTCAAGGATGGTCTCTGACGGGAACCCAAGGACGTGGTTTCACATACCCGAAGGCCCTACTTTCCCACCAGATTTTAAGTAAAATGAGAACAGAAAACACAGTTCTCCTGCTTTGCTCTGCTGTCTTCCCATCACCTAGCCAGTCACTGCCATGTCTGGCAGGACTGAGCCCACAACCCCCACTGAATGAAGGCAGGGGTAGATGACCCCTCCACCTGCAGTGTGGCATCCTGGGGGACACAAGTCACCTCTCTGGACCACAGTTACCCATGTGTCAAGCCAGGAGGTAGGATTTTCAAAAATGGGAAAGCATCCTTCTATACTCAGAAACCAGAAACGACTCTAGGTATGAATTCTTGGCCAGTCAAAAATTTAACAGGCAAATTTAAAGAAAATTAGAGTCTAAATTTCTTTCTCCATAGGAAAGAAAAATCTGTGATGTAAAGAATGTGAGTTGGAACAAGAAATTTCTATTAACGAGAAATAAGTGTGCCATTTATGCCCCAATTCTTATGTTTGCCTTATTTTCAAATCTTGAAAAGTAGAGAGACGTTACACTTCATGATAATACTTAAACAAAATCACTGTTGAAAGGGTATATATATATTTTTTGCCACTGAAGGGAACCCAAAGTTTTGCCTTTTGGGATATTGTTAGAAGTGCTGCCCCTCCCCCTTTCCTGCCTAAGAGATTCAGGTGGAAACACCTGCTTCAGGCAGGGAACCTTAACACAATCACCTCAACACACAAGAAGATGCTCGCAAGAGATACACGCAGTACCCGCACGCTTGCATTCAAAAGAAATTCCAGTAGCCATTGAATTTGTGAGGAAACGGCGAACCTTGCTAGAAAACGAGAGGTGCACATCAGAACACCCTGAAACCATATCACCTATCAGATCGGCAAGCTCCATAAGTGCGGCAGCACACACACAATGCATAAGGCTGTGCAAAACAGCCGCCCCGAACCACTGCTGGCAGGGCTGCAAAACAACGCCATCCTCAGGCAGAGGAATTTGGTGAAATTCATGGCACATTGACCTTTGATCCACCAAGCCCCACTTCAAGAAATTTATCCTAAAGGTATCCTGGTAAAACCGTGAAATGTTAACATGCACAGACTACTGTTTGTACCAGCAAAGACGAGAAGCAACCCAAATGTCTGTCCATAAGGAATTCCTTGACTATCTTTATAACATGCATAATGAATCAAAGGTAACACTAATCATTACTCTGCAGCCTTCAAAATGAATGAAAAATAACTGTGTAGGCTGCTGCGGAGATCACTCCACAATCTAATGTTTATTTAAAACAGCAAGATGGAGGGACTTCCAGTTTCTGGAAGCTGCCAACCGGTGTCAACAAGTAGACCCCCGAACTAACGGAAAAGCCAGCAGCTCTTAGAGCTGTACTAGATGTGAGGCCCCGGGGTTAACGGCTTCCCCCCAAACTGAATACAGAGAAGCATAACTTACCCGAGCAGGACATCTTCAGGGACCGGTGCTGAGGCAGAGACGCAGCCTCTTCAAGTGACAAACTGCTGGAGGCTCAGTGTAGACAAATCTGAGCGGGAAAACTCCGGGGAAGGGGGGTTGTACCCATTTTTGAAAACACAGGAACGTTCTGTCCGTACCAGGCAGGAGAGCCTCACCTGATGGGGTTTCATCGAAGCCTAAATGGCCTGGGGGAGGGAAGCATCCAATCCCAGCTGCCCCTAGTCTGTCACTTATCACACAACCTGTCCCACCTGAGAGGGGGGAGGAAAGATGAGAAACATGTGTGAAGTTCGCCGAGTGGGGGCCAGGAGACAAGATCCTCCAGCAGCAAGGAGATGGCCACGCACTTTATTGCAAGACTCACATTACTGAGGGGGTTTCGACCTGTGATACGGACCCTGGCTCGTGGGGTCTGCCATTGTGGATGAGGCATGAGACATTCACACGGACTACCGAGTCCGGTGGAGGAAAAGGGACGGCATGGCGTTTCTCTCAAGGGGAGCAAAAGCCTCGGCCCTTGCCATGACCAGCCTCTATTGGGTTTCTCCCCACATTACATGATGGTCCTCACTCACTATGCACAGGTTCGCTTCAGGTGGTTACCTTTTACAGGCAACAAAGGAGATGATGCCGCTAATCACATCACAGAAGAGGGATATTTGCAAATGAAAACGGAAAATTGGTTGAATAGTTACACTCATCCACGGAAGGTTTAGCATGGATTCTAGGAAGTTCCTTTGCAGTAAATGTTTGCTGCCTCAATTCAGGGTGAGCAAGTTTTAGCAAAAGCAAGACTCGAAGCGGCCTAGGCACATTGCAGGCCTGATTCCTCATGGGAGAACCTATCTGTGGGTGTGGGTCCTGCGCATCTCCAAGTGGGAGCTGGGCCCACGCCATGCAGAACAGTCTCCTACAGACCCAAACCCACGATATCTGCCAGGTTTGCATGTATGGGATGCTTCCCTCCGCCACACTTCCTCACCACAGCTAAACACAGAACGGAAAAGCTGATGTAATGTGACAAAACATGTAGAGCAAATTGTTCACAGGACGATTTAGGGTGTGTGCATACAGGTAATTATGGTACACTTACGTAAAACTTTTCTCTGTGCTTCACATGTTTCGTGATAATATATCGGAGAAAAGGGTATCACATATGGTCATACATCTAATGCTCTATTGTTCAGTCTGGAAGATTTTTTATTTTTCCTTTTACTTTTATTCATAATACATCTTGAATTTTTCTGTAAGGTATGAAGAGTCAAGACTTACTATTTTTACCATACAGACATCCAGTTAATCTGACACCATTTACCGACATTGCTACTTATTCTCATCACGTTGCCACTGTGTCCTGTGCTAACCGGGTCTCTGTATTTGAGGGTGTCTATTCCCGGGTTTTCTCTTCCATTTCATCACGTCCATGCTTTCGTGTTAAAACTTTTGACATCTGGTCATGTAAATTTACCAGGTTTTTCCTTTTGTTCTCAAAATTGCCCGGATTTTATTAGGCCCTTTGCACTTTCAAGTTACTTTAAAAATAGGCCTGCTGTCTCCACATAAAAGGACTTGCTGGCATTATGGCTGGGGCTGTATTGACCCAATAAATTGCATTGTTTTGCAATAATAGCCAATGTTAGGCTGCAGCCTAGGAAGTGTATTAAATACATATTTAATATCCATTTTCTATTTTTATCCTCATGCCCTTAGAAGGTTGTTATAGATTTAAAAAGTGCGGCTCTTAGAGATTAAACCCCTTGTCCATGGCTACACTACTGGCGATGTCTATATATAAAATAATAATAGTACCCCAGATAGTACTGTTTTTCATTCTTAAAGATATTACCATAAATTTTGGAGAAAAAACAATTGTCTATGCTTTACCATACACTTATGTTACTGGTTAGCGGGGAGGAGGGATCTGAACGAATCTTTCCCATTTAAGTGAATATCTGCATCGGAGTGTTAATACTCTTAGTTTAGCTGGAGAAACTCTCCAATAAGTTTCTCCACTGAGAAATAATCACCACTGAGTGTCTCCAGTGCTGCTTTTAGCAGCTTCAAAGAATTTTCTGGAAGTGGAATCTTCCCAGCAGTCAGGACTTCGTTTTAATCCCTCCGATTTGGGACCCTACACCGGCACATGTTCCTGGTTTTGTTGAGGAGCAATAAGCTGCTAGTGCATCTTTCGAGAGTGAAACTGAGATACCCGCATGGGTCCTTGTTGATGCCACATATTTGGAAAAAAGAAATTGGTTCTGATGCCTAGGAAGGGACAACATACGTGTTGTTAATTTTTCATCTTGAATCGTATTTAATGTTAGTATATTTTCATCTGTTCCCCACCCACTTAATTTTTAAATTGTCATGTTTTTCATATTCTAAGCTCTCAATAGTTGTATCTGTTTTATATCATGGATAAGTAATAGTTTTGTTTATTTCATTACCTGTAGTATTTTTCTTTTTAATTTCCCCACCCTCAAAAGATTTCATTTTTTCCTCTCATTTTATTTCATTCATTTATAAGATATTCATGTTTGTTTTAAAAAAAATCCCATAGGTGAAAACCATGCAGAAATTAAACTGATAAATTTCAGTGCATAAACATTCATACATGAAAAAAACACAAAAAAGTAAAAAGTACTACATGATAAGTATCTTAATAAAATCCTCTACCAAACAGAAAATAACCTTAATTGTATGTAATATGATCATCACCATATTATAAGATGTTTGCAGAAAGACTGCAAAAAATGAAAAAGAAATTTCATGCCAGGCTTGGTCATTGAGATATTCCAGGATCAGAATCAACAACAATGAAAAGCATCAGGAAAGTACCAGAAATCTAAATAAAACAAGGAAAATACAGTGAGTCACAAAGGAAACACGGCAAAATTGTTGGAATCCAGTGGATAAATATGGAATAATTGTCAATGGAAGTAAAATAAGTTTGTCAGGGATCTGGAGGCCCAGTCTTCCCCAAGCCTGCAATAAATAACAAGAATTATCCAGAACTGCGGAAATTAAGATTATTTACCCAGGAAAATCTACTATTACTTCTAAACCAAAGATTCTGATGTTACTTTTTCATTTTTCTTTTCTTTTTCCTCTTGAATGCACTATATTGTTTTATTCACTTCTGACTGCCAGAAAGAAATTTCAATAAATTATGATCACCAGTTTATGAATTTTCAGAACATCTGAGTAATGTAAAATGATATATTACAACAGAGAAAATCTTTCAACTACTGTGGAGACATTTTCAATAGGCTTATAGGGTAGATGAAAAATGATATTTCAAAGACTTTTCAGCATGAAAAATCCTTCGGAAAATGACTACTCGAGTGAAAATTTCTCTCTCCATAACGAAGATAATTTTCTTTAGGGGTCAAATAGAGGGAAACAGAAGCTGAGAAAAACTTGTATGAGATGTAAATGTAGGCCCTTGTACCATAGTTTTTAGTCCCATTAGAAGTCGGAGCAAAGGAAAATGGTCTTACTCTTCTCTCTAAGGTACTGTGTGTTGGCTACTGTTCATTTATTTCCGTGATTGTTCAAAAGGGAAATTGAGGCGACAGAGTGAACTTTGAGCTTTCTGCCCTGTTTTATGGAACCAATTGAGAACTGAACATCTTGTGTGACCATGTTCAGAGACAGAGTCCAGAGCAGCCGCAGCAGCTCACCAGATTCTCTGAGCTCAGGGAGTAAGGGGCATGTCCATGAGTTCCTCCCAGACAAACCGAGAGTCAGACATCCCAATCAACACCAAGAAAGAATATAGGAAATGCTACAATGGCAGGTTTTGGCAGCTCCCTGATTTTATTATTAACCAGCTTTTGAACATATTATAAATAGGGGTCAATTGTAATTACAGTAGATTTATTAAAAACCATTCAAAATCTAGGGTGAAAAATGCATGTTGTGTCAGTGATAGAGAACTAATCTTCAAATTAACATAAACTTAAATTTAAACAAATATGATACAAATGTGCTTAGGGAATGTTAGTTTTTACAATAATTTCTCATGAATAAACAGTTTTCAAAATAAAAATTTAATACTTCCTCTAGGCTCCTCAAAATCCCCCTAGAAATCAGAATGCTATTACGCTATGCCTTTCTCACATTACAATTACCGACTGCTTGTGTGAAGTCATGAAACTAGAATTTTAATCTGAAAAAATTAGGAAAATTTTAAATCAAGGAAAAATAAATGAAGAAATACGGTTACTATTACTTAGCTATTCATGTCCTGAGTTATTCCATAGTTTAACAAATCACCTGACAAATCAGCTATGTGTGTGTGTCGAACAACGAGTTTTGAGAATGCAAAGAGCAAGTGATACATACGTATAGTGGCATAAAGTTTACTGGCCCCATGGTATTAGCCCTTATGCTGACTATGGTAATTGTCTTTCTCAATATGAGTTTCAAGAAATCTGCTTGAATAGACTGTACTGGGCTTCTAAACTACTGTACGTGCGCACAATATACAAATTTCTTGGGAAACAGACAAATTCACTTTGTCTATTTTCCATGTTTTGACCATGTAAATTCCCTCCAAATAAAGACCTAATTTTTTGCAGCGGGGGGTGGGGGGGAGGGTGCAAATAAAACAAGATAATACTTGTTTTGACTTTATTTTTTTCCTCAAACTTTCAATGAAATACTGACAGTTTTACAGCAATATCATTGTTTAAAAAAGGATAATTGCTGCTCATGAAACTCATTAAAACTTATTTGATCTATCCTTAAAGATTAAATATTTTAGGCCAATTAATGGTATCAGTGATGAAAATTTCTAGAATTAAATTTAATACATTACAGAATAAGATCCCCACATTCTTCAATCGTATATCGCATATGGTTCATTAAACATTAGAGAATATTTAGAAACATGATTAGAAATTTTGACGATGGAGAACAACTCTTTGATATACTTCCATGACAAGGTGAATGGCATAAATATATTTTGAGAAATAAAAATTGGTGGGAATGTGTCACATTGTCACTAGGAGAAATGATTTCTTTTATTTATATGTATAAATTAAATGTAGTAAGGTAAAGAAAATAATAGGCCAGAACTTAAAAAATAATTCTAATACTAGAATATGGAATAAAAATTATAATGCTTTTTTTCTCCCCCACTTTTGTGAGGTTGTAAAGCCTGTCGTAAGAGCAAAACGGCTCTCTGAGTGCTTGGGGAATGAAAGCCCTGAATCAAAGCGTATTACCATTGGGAGAGCTGATGTCTACCTTGTTAAGGAGGGAGAAAAGAAAATTATTTTTTAAAAGAGAGAAGCCAATGGATATTGAAAAATAATTTTAATAAAGTGATCATTTGTGTGATCTTTTACAGGCCAATTACACATAAATAAGAGACAAACCGCCCACAGCATGTCGAATTCTGGGGAAGTAGTAGCTCATACACCATTCCCATCCATCTCCCTCTGGAGCATCACAAGAGCCACGCAGGTCAAGCCTGATGCAGCCAGAGTGCTTACTTAGGTTATCGTTGCTCAAAGAAAGGGTCTGCTTTTTCTGGAGCCAGCAAGCCAGCATTTTTTATTATTTTGCCTCACATTAGCACAGACTGGCAGACTTCATTTTGACTTCATAAGTTTTGGGTGTGACCTGCACTGGGAATTCAAAGGATCCTGGGCTATTTTTATTTTTTTATTTTATTTTATTTTATTTTATTTTATTTTATTTTATTTTATTTTATTTTATTTTATTTTATTTTATTTTATTTTATTTTATTTTATTTTATTTATTTTTATTTTTAGTGTTTTTACTTTTTAAAGGACCCCTGGGTTATTTTAACCTGCAGTCAAGTTCAAGAACTGCATTGTGCTTTCCTGGCTTCCTCCTACAGAGTCAGGTGGCAGAGTCTTGTAAATCCTCCTGGGAAAGACTTCCAAACAGCCACTGGCTGCTGGTGTTTCTAAAAGGACTCGCTGGTCCTAGGTCCTAGGAACCTTGCCATGGGGAGCTGCCCTGAAGACCAGATTGCTTTCCGTTTCTGAGGATGACAGGAGAGCTAAGCTCAGCAAACGCTGTCTGTCGCTGATAACCCTCTAGAGAAGAAATTACTGAGCCTTTACCACCTGCTGTCTGGATACTGGTCAACAGACTCTAGCAAAATGATAGGGGATGGCAAAACAAACAAACAAACAAATAAATAAATAAACAAAAGGAAACCCCACATCTAAGAATATCAATAACCTGAAGAATAAAAATTAAGTGTAACATGTAGAAGAAGGTGTTTCCTTCTACTTAGAAATGAAGGAATGGACAGAATTAAAGCTAAAATAGAATAACTTTCAGAAATATATGATTAGGGCCCAAATGAAAGACTTGACAGATATTTTTTTTCTTAATACTTTAAATAAATTTCCACAGAGGAGCTGCAAAGAGTGATGTCCTTGCTGAGAACATAGTGGAGAATTGGGATGGGGGGGAGAAATCATGAGGGAAAAATCATAAAACCGAAAAAAAGTCTCAGACCAAGATGGACATAAAAAGAATTTTTAAAGGGAACTCCTGAAGAACAGGGTAATGGTGAACGGTAACAGCTGAACACTTTCCTGAAACACAGAATGGTTTGCACTGTCAAACTGGAAGAGCTCCCTGAGTAACAATTAATGAGGAGGCACACACACATTGACATACTCTGGTTAAACTCCAGACTTGCAAGGATAAAGGGAGAAAAAAAAGTGCAGGTTTACAGACACATGGGGAAATGCTTTTCTACTCACAGTGGACACAGATGCAAACTTTCCTCAGACTTTTCATATGCAACCTATGGAACTAGAAAGCAATGGAAGATTTGAGAGTATGGTCAAAAACTTAGGAATCCTACACTACGGTTACCCACAAACTCTTTCATCTCTTCAGGTAATTAGAAAGATACTTGTGACTTTGCAAGCCTTAAGTCCCTGGTGTGACAGTATTTTCTGATTGGGCCTTTAAGTAGGTAACTGTGGTTAAATGAGGTCATACGGTAAGGATGTAATCTCATAAAACCAGAGTTCTCTGTTTTCTTTCTCTCTCTCCCCCTCCCTCCCCTTTGCCCCACCTCCTTTCCTCCCTCCTTTCCTCCCTCTGTCCAGTGCCATGTAAAGGCTCAGCAAGAAGGTAACCATTTAAAAGCCATGAGGAGACAAACCAGCAGGAACAAACCCTTATGACACTTAGATCTTAGACTTCTAGCCTCCAGAACAATGAGAAAACTTCTCTGAAGTCACCCAGTCTGTGGTACTTCGTTACAGCAGTCCTAGCGGATTAATACAACCACCACCCTCTGCTGAGACAAGGATCTGCAAACTTTTTCTGGAAAAGGATACATAGTAAACATTTTCAGGTGTGTGGGGCATAAGAAATAATGTCAACAAGTCAGGACTACTGTTATACTTTGAAAGTAGTCACAGGTATCTAAATAAATAGGTACAGTGTGTTTCAATAAAACTTTAGAAAAACAGGCTGTGGGTGGAATCTGGAGTTTGCCAAACCCTGCTGAAAAATACCTTTTGGTAACAATAGCTTGAGTCAATAAATCCCAAGAATTTACTTCTGGCAGATTCCTGAAATCCAGCTCTTAATACTTGCAAGGAAACTTGAGTATTTTCTTACCCATAAAGTGTGCGCATGGGAGACATGAACGCCCCGAGACCCTTCACTGCCGGCCTCCTGTGTTCTTCTACGCAACAGCTTTTCTTCCCTCCCTGCTCTTTTCATATGACTTCTGTCCCTAATTGATCTAAAACTACCCAAACAATGGCTACTAATCCACAAGTACAATTACTCTCTCTTTTGAGAAACATCCTTGAGTAGCTATATGCAAAAATAAGCTACATTTTGCTTGCTCCCCTATTTCTAAAGCCCTATAATTTTTTTTTTGCCTGTCTCCCCAGCTTAAAATTCTCCTTCAGAGCTTCTCGTGCCTGAAATTCTCCCCCTCCCCCACCAAAAGGGCTTTAAAAGGCTTATTCCGACTGTGTCTAGTGATGGCAGCTTCCATAGAAGTTTTTGTAGCAATATTAGGCCCAGGCATCCTCAAGTACATTTTTTAACTTGACTTAATTTTCTTTAAAAATAATTTCTTGTCATACACTCCTAGTTCCTCGTGTCAGAATCCTAACCTCCTTCATCAGTCTCAAATGCTTGTACCTATAACCTGGGCTGGAACAGCCTGGCAGAGGCACACAAGCATAAAAAATATGGGATTGAGAGATAACTGAATTTTTGTTCCTGTAGGTTAATTATGCCTATCATACATGCCTAATCCATCAGATTGCCTCAACATAAGTCAACCTGAACCATACCAGGCCCTCAATAAATATTTATTGAATGTGTGAATTGGAAGCACAATTTAATATTTTAAATGATGTAAGATCTGTGGCCCAGGAAAAAATCACACGGCACCTTGAAATAACTCAAGCGCAATTGCTGCTGAAAATAGGAATTCTTAACACACAGAGCATTACTGTCAGCCATGAATTCTTCTGAGAGAAAGGATAGGTATATGGAGAGAGAGACTGTCAGACACCTTCCCATAAATGTTTACAAATCAATGCACTTATTATTGTTATCAAAGCTGCAATGAATAACCTTTCCTATATTTCTTATCGGCCAGGGGCAGGTAGGCCTAGTTTCCAAGTCTTTGCTTCATCCCTGTAATTGGATTAGACCCCCAGCCCCCCAGCCCCGTATGACTGTGCAATGCTTCCTGGTCCGTATAATAGAACTCACCGCCCTGAAACTTTGGTCTTCATCTGTGACTTCTGTGTCTAATAGAACATGGGCAGAAGTAAAGGTGTGCTAATTTCAAGCAGAGACTCTAAGAAATCCTCTCTGGCCCTGACTGGTGTGGCTCAATGGAGTGAGTATTGTCCCCCAAAGTGAAAGGTCACCAGTGTGATTCCTGGTCAGGGCACATGCCTGGGCTGCAGGTTCAACCCCCAGTTGGGGCCCATGAGAGAGGCAACTGATCTGTGTTTTCCTTCACTTCGATGTTTTTCTCCCTGTCTTCCTCTCTTCCTTCCCCTCTCTCTTAATAAATAAATAAAATCTTTTAAAAAAAGAAAAAAGAGAAAGAAGTCTTCTATGCCCCCTAAACCCCATTTGCTCATGCCTCTGCACAGCAAGACCGACCTGCCCCAGACGGTGGGCGCACCTTCGGCCCAAATCCAGGAATGAGAAGGCTGTGGAAACCAGAAGCTGACCTGTGGCCCTCATGGAACATGGACAATAAACACACGCCTTGGTTGTGGGCCACTGAGATTTGGGGGTTGCTTATAGCTTCCACAAAAACTGACTCGTGTTGTTAGGCTTGAGCCCCAGAACTGGGATTTCTGTGTCAAAGTGTAAATGCAATATTTATTTCAATAGATATTGCCAAATTTCACTTCACAGAAATGTGTTACACTCCAACAACATACCAGAATGGCTATTTCCCGACAGCCTGTGCAACAGATTGTCTGACGATTTTGGATTTTTGCTAATCTGGTAAGTGAGAAATTATATCGTACTGTCATTTGTATTTTCATCTCTCCAGCCATCATCACCAAGCCCCTATTATATGAAATGTTAAAAGGACTTATCTAAGAAATGGAAGAAGATGAAAAACTATGAATAGCAAAATGATAACAAACTCACAACTATCAACAACTGAACAAAAAAAAGCAACAACGAAAACAAATGCTAAGCAAACAACTAGAACAGGAACAGAATCAGAGAAATGGACATCCCATGGAGGGTTTTCAGTGGGGAGGGGGAGGAGAAAATAGGGGGGAAATGTACAGAGATGAAGAAGCATAATTGGTACGCATAAATTAGAGAAGGAGAGGTAAAAATGGTACAGGAAACAGATAATTCAAAGCACTTATATGTACAACCCATGGACTTGAACTAAGGTGGGGATTGCTGTAGGGTTGGGGGGTTCAAGGTGGAGGGGAGATAAAGGGGAAAATTGGGAAAACTGTAATAGGATAGTCAACAACTATACTTAAAAAATAAACACCTTTTTCTCAAAAAATAAAAACTAAAAATAAACAAAACTGAGATTTTTTTTCCTCTTCATAGATTATGGCCCCTATACTTCAGGGAACTCTGTTAATGCCTTTGCCCATTTGTCTTTCGGTTTGACGGTATTTTCTTCTCAATTGCTACATGCCCTGTGTGTAGTAAGAAGGTTAGTGTTTTGCAGTTTGACCAACAAATAGTTTCTGTATTAGCCCACTGTCATTTGACTTACAGTTTTATTACATCAAATTCAATTGTTTCATTTTACTTCAAATACCTAATCTGCATTATATTCTTATGGTTCCAAATGAGCAGAAGTTGACTGTATGTCTCTAAGATGTCATAAATTGGTAGAAGAGGCATTTATGGTCAATTATGTTTGGTAGAGCTCTTTGCTGGGTATAGTCTAAGTTGAACACATTCAGTGCGAGTCGGATGTTTCACAATATAGAGATAGCGGGGTTTGATAAACCCTACTTGACTGTTACAACCAAGATTCTGTGTCATAGGACAGTAAAATGAAAATTTAAAAAATTACTTGCAGAATTGAGTGCCAAGAAAACATGGTCCTAGCTGATTCTAAAAAGAATTAAATGGAATATGACTCGTTTTATGTGGATAAATAAGAATAAAAATAATTTTAAAAAGTCACAAAAATGTTCCACATAGACAGTGTACCAGAATCATCTGATTAATGAAGGATATACAGCTTTTTTTTTTTTTTACTACAGGTTCATCACAAAAGAATACACAGTTTATTAGAGTAGACAGTCTCCCTGGCCCCCAGTCTTATCCACACACAATCACTCGGTCTGTCTTTTTCAGAATGGTGGTTTTTCAAGTAGTTTTGCCAGTTTGTACTTTAAGACTCTGCACTCTGTGCCCTCTCACACATTTTTAAGTTGGGATCTAAAATTACTCATTATAAGTTTAAATAGTTTCAGTGCATTTTTAATTTTTAATAAAAATTAGTAGTTTAAATAACTCCATGTGGACAAATTAAAATTTGTTAGACATAATTTGCGGGTACTTCTGCATCATCTGCAGATGAATTTATTACTTTGTATGATCATTCAGTTCTCAATTTCTCGAGACTATGCAAAGAGAAAAAAAAACCCATAAAGAAGAAGCCTTATTGAAACTTACCAAATGCCTCTTAATTACAATGTTAATTTTTACTCTTGACACACCTTCATTAATTCTATATCCTCAGAAAGGTTTAGGAAGATTAAAATATTATTCATGTCTTTGCCAATAAATGGTTTGGATAAAATGTTTTAATCTTATAACACTCTATTTTTTTATGTTTGCCAAAACCTGGACCTACAGATTTACCTTATTCAATTTGGAAAATGTCAACCTATACCTTAATTGGCCAAGCCAGTCGATATTTTCAAATTAATCAGGCAGATCAGAATTCTTTCTGTCAGAGAAAGTCTGGCTTCATTTTTCAACTCAAATAAGCACATTAATTGGCATCCCTGTGACAACCATCTCACTGCTGAATTCCAGTTTTGAGATAGGCAGATAAGATGGAGTCTTCCCATGAATGTCTCGGTTTTGTGAAATGGTGTGCCACCTTCGATATTTCTTACGGAAGCTCCCTTGCTCTACTTTCATTGGGTTCTCTCAAGAGTGATTAATTTTTTTCACAATCATTGGCAAATGAAAGAGGCAAGTTCTCCAAATGAAAATTGTCACTTTTTCTGCTCTCCTGCTCTAAAATATATAAAAATACCAACAAAATACTCTAAGTCCACTTTAGAAACAGAAATGTGCATAAGACACAGTCGAACAACCCTGCCTTAATTAAAGGAATGTTTCTGGAGAATGATTCCTATCTCAGGCTGTTACTTTGTTTTACACCCTAGCTGTGTCCTTCCTTCCTTCCTTCATGAAAGGCAAGGACCTACACCCAAGATTGCTCTATCCAGCAAAGCTGTCATTTAGAATGGAAGGGAAGATAAAGTGCTTCTCAGATAAGGTCAAGTTAAAGGAGTTCATCACCACCAAGCCCTTATTATATGAAATGTTAAAGGAACTTATCTAAGAAAAAGCAGATAAAAGAAGAGTCTTGTTCTCACAAAAAAACCATGCTGAAATAGGTAAAGGGTTAATATCAATTTACAATTGACTTACGGATAGTTCAGTCCCTTAAAAAAAAAAAACTGCATCATTTTCTACGTATTATAGACAAAGCCAACGTGACAAATGCCAATAGCTGGTGTTTCATTTTTGTTCTTGTTTTTGTTTTCACTGGATTTATTAATGTGACAGTGTTTCACAAAGCCTCGCAGGCTTCAAGTGTACAACTCAATAAGATATTATCTACACACTGCTTCCTGACCCCATCGCCCAAAGTCAAGTCCACTTCCCTCCCCATTTACCTCCACTCCCCCTCTTTGACCTCTCCCACCACCTTCCCTCTGGCTGCTTCTGTTGAATACATCCATCCATAAAACCCAGAACACTAATTCGAAAGAATATATGCATATCTTTTCTTGTGTAAAGTAGGAAGAGAGAAAGGAAAATTCAGCATTATATCTCCTTGGACGTTACCATCTCAGGCTGATAAATTGCAGGAAAGAGCGGGCGTGAAATTTGAATCTGGAATATTACATACCTGAAAGGCTCTTGTCTGTACACCCCTTGGAACGCTCCCGTGTGCTGCGCAACACTGTGGCCTGGTTTGAAGTCTGTTACCCCAGGGGCTGCTACGCCCGATACTCTAGGGGAAACTTCACTTGTTGAACACATGACCTTCTCAGAGAAACCAGATTATCTGAGAAGGGGAGAATTTGCCGTTTTGAGTACAGAAGCCTGGGGAGTCATTGGATCCCCTGTGTAACGAGTTGAATAGTGTCCCTCCAATCACTGATGTCCACCCAGACCCGTGACTGTGACCTGCTCTGGAAACAGGGTCTTTTCAGATGATATCAAGATAAGATGAGGTCATATTAGATTGGGGTTGGGGGCGCTAAATCTAATATGACTGTTTTCTTTATAAGAAGAGGGAAATTGGGCGCAGAGACAGGCACGGAGAGGGAAGACAACTGGGTTAGCGTGGGGGCAGAGATCTCAGCTGCGCTTCCACAAACCGAGTAACGCCAGGGATGGCCAGCAGCCACGGAAAGCTGGGAAAGGCGGGGCACTCCTCCCCTAGACTGCGGGGCGAGAGCCTGCGGGCCAGCACCTTGACTTCAGACTCCTGGCCTCCAGAAACATGCGAAAATACATTTCTGTCATTGGAAGCCACTCAGTTTGTGGAACTTTATTACAGCAGTCCTAGGTAACTAATGCACACTGAGATTAGAATATCTTAGATGCAGAACAACAATAAAGTAATTAAAAATAATAATAATTTAAATAAATAAATGGAAAGAATCTCTTAGATGTAGAAGTTATTGAATTTTAAAAGGGGAGAATATGTTCACATTTCAAGGGTCAGGATCTCTGATGGTGCCCTTGGCCTTGAAAAGCAGCTAATATCCAATGACTGAGTTGAGCAAGGATTCAAGGTGTCCTCTGGCTGGCATAGTTGGGCTTTGAATAGAACTTGGCCATTGTAGTTGGCCTAAAAGCATTCTCCAAAGTTTGGGATTATTTGATGCCACAGGAATAGTAGGGAAGTAGAGACCTCACTTCCATGGTTGGTACTGAATCAAATTATTTATTTGAGAAAATTACTAAGGAGATATTTCTTATGCATTTGTGTTGAGGACCCTATTTTGCTACTGTAAGAGACTGGGCTTAGGGGGACCTTCTAAAACTTCTTTGAGAGGCACTGGCCTGGTTCTTGGAGGTGAGGCAGAAGGAGATCAGAAAGACCGCTGGACTAACCGGGAGAGCCGTGGTTAGCCGCCCTCAGAGTCCTTCTTGCTTTTCATCTGACATGGTTGCTAAGCAGATTCCATGGTAGCTTTTCTTAGGAGAAGAAGCCCACATACATGAGCAGGGAAGTCCTCTGACCCAATTGTGGAGCCCAGGAAAGTAGGGAAAGGTGATGACTGTGGACTGAAAAATCAGCTCCCACTAATGTGCAAGTTCAATCAAGATGATGCTGTCGTATTGAACTATACGTAGCTGCTCCCCCTCAGGAGTCAGGTGAGACCTATTCTCTGCAGCACCCTAATGCGGCAGAATCCTGGACACATTTAGTTACTAAAGGGCCTTAAACCTTTACTGTCACAGAATTCGGAGCATTTGCAACAACCCTGTAATGGAGTGGAGCTCCAATGGACAAACTCGGCCTAGGAAGTCAGCCCCTCTCTGACAAGCAGATTCACTTAACGATCAGAGGCTAGTTTGCAATTTTTTTCCAGCCAGTTCAACCTCTCCAGGACTCTCAGAGTCAAAAGCTAACGTTGTTTTTAATCTGTCATAAGACATTTGTAAAATCCGATCAAATACTAGCCTAGAAAAATGTTTGAATTATTCAGATCATAATTCTGGATGAAAATCCAAAACAACAACAACAAAAACCCCCAAAATATTATAAAAGTTGAAACACAAAAATGTCAAGCCTTTAGAAAGAAAGAAAACTTTCTTAAAGAAGAATTCAATGCCTATGAGCTCACAATAAGATTACGAAAACCAAGCAAAAGGCTGCATTTTGAGACTAAGCAGAAACCACAAACAAGTTAAAATCACAAAGGGGCTCAAATAGTTAAGATTTTTTTCAGAATGTCTGAAGAAATAAAAGATGGCTGTTTGGCCATGACAGGAAGAGCAAGAGTGTGTTACAAGGCCTCCTGTTGTTGGACCTGAACATTTAAAAATGACTTAAATGTGGTTTCATGCCCAAGTTTACATCACTTTTCTTACAAAACATTTGCTTTACAGAAGACTTTTAGAAACCCTTTGTTCAGGAATACCCTCACATAAACACTTGCTAGAAAAAGTTGTTATATTTCAGGGGGAAATGTGGAGTGCAGGGTGTTAAAACACACACACACAATGTGAATTGGATCTCCAATGAGGGGAAGTCAATCTTTAGGGATAGTAATGATTTCAGATAGGAAGTGACATCTTAACTCTGCTCTTGAGGCAGTGACCGTGGTGGTTACTGGGAAAGTGGTCCTGGAAAGGGTGAGTGGGAGGATGCTGGGGTCCTGAAACTGGAAGCGCCACCTGATGGGCTGGGTTGGTGGCAGATGGCCCAACCCACAACACCAGTTCTATAGTTCTGTGGTGCAGACTCATTGGATTGTCACATGAGAGAAATAAAACTTCATGTTGCTAAGAGACTGATTTGGGGGCACAAGCTGGGGTAACTTTGCCAACTTTCTTTATCTGTTTTTTTCCTTTTTTGCCTTTATTTGATTAATAAGTTGGGGTTTTGTCGCCATCTTTGTCATTTTACTATTTTAAATGCTATTCTCTATGTCTAGTCTCTATATAGATAGTTATTGATATATATGTAACAATATATAAACTCATGTTACTAGACTTACAGATAGCTAAACTTGATCAACTTCGGAAATACCTAACACACATAACTCTAGGCTTGGAACAACACAAGGCTTTAGCTCCATTAACTCTATTGTCATCATATTGCCCCATTTTGCTCACTTTTATTACACTCCCATAAGACACTTTGTGGGGTGCAGCACACAGCCATGCCTTGCTTGAATTTGTCCAAGTGTTTACCAGTATCTTTTCTATTACCTCCTGAAGTTCATGCCTTCTTCTCTCAGTGGGAGATTTTCCAAGACCTTGACTGACTCTGAGTTTCTGCAGAAAGAATGCACCTTTGCCTGTCACCTGTGGGTGCTCTCAGTCCAGGGCCTCTTTGAATTGTACTGATCGTCCCCTCTGAGGTTTCCTTGAGCCACACAGGTAGCATGAATACACTTGTGCTGCCAAGACAGGTAAGGGGTCACTCCTGTTTATAAATCCTCAGAAGGAATTTTTTTCCTTCCCTCCATCTATTTCAAGGATTGAAAAAACAAGTTTCTTGCTTTAACCTTTCATGGAAAGTTATGATTTCTCTTTTGCTCTTATACTGCAGGCGTGGCCTTTGGGGCAGCAGCTTCTTTCTGGGACCCAATTTTTCACGAGCTCTGGCGCCTATGTCCAACAGCCTCTACTCCATGGGGTCTTCCGGTAGTTACTGAATGCAAGTTTTTACAGACACTCCCATGGAGGGGGTGGCTTCACATGCTCTTAATTCCAAGGTTTCCTGATTCCATTTCATTTGGGGCTCAATATCTTATTTCCTTATGTTTAGGTCTGCTGTGTTTAAACAGATACTTTCTAAAAATTCAGTATTTTAGTTGATTTTATAAAAAGGACTGTTCTACCCATGTTCTTTCGGGAAGTATACTTTCTTCTACCCTTTACAGATTTAGCTGCAATAAATTGAGGAAATCAAATATTGTTCCAGAAACATAATTTTCAAATTATTAATAAATGATATCCGCCCCGCTAAAAATATTTTTAAAATGCAATGCCTGGTATAACAAGCCTAAGAATATCTACTCATTTTTTTTACCCAAATTTCCCACGCGTCTAACCAAACCTCAAGACTTACCTCAAGTGCTCAACATTTTAATACAAGCAGGCCACTGTAGTCTTTCTAACTTTTCTTAGTGTTCCTTAAACACTACCTGAGACTAAATTTCCCATGATCCTATGCATGCGGGCCACAAGTATGTGACTTAGATTACCAACAAAAGGCAGAATGGGAGTTACTTAAATGCTACTCTTAATGAAATCAGGCCTTGAGAAGTTGGCAACATAAAAATCTCACACCAGGGGAGGAAGTGGCCGGGTCTCTGTGGTAGCCAAGAGGGCCTGAGCCCTGGAGTGGTCCTGGGGAGACATGTGGCCAAGGTCATTGCCAGTTCTGCCCCCAAACTTGATTCTTTGGCTCTCCCAGATGCCCTGTAAACTTTATCCTTTAATTCTTTTCCCTACTGAAACCATGTAGAATGGGTTTCTGTTCAAACCCAAACTCATGAGTAATTCTAGCATTGTGTTTCAACCATGGCTACTTATTGACATCAACCGGGATTTTGGCAAGTGGCGGGTGGGGGAGGGCTCTTAAAAATACTGATGCCAGGGACTCATTCAGATGAATGAAATTAGAATGTCTGTGGAAGAAAAAGGCCTTTCTATGGGGTAAAAGCTCTCCAGGCGCATCCAAACTAAATTCAGAGTTGGTTGTATGTAAGAACCCTAGAGCAATATTAGCAAAAGTAAAAGCAGGGTGAGTACTGGGTACGCAGCCAGGAATGTATACTAAAAAAATCATTTCTGTTACACCCCACCCTGAAACCCAGTAGAAAGACCACCATAACTCTGTGCATAATAAAGCTTTCTTTCAATATAAAGTGTATGTTGTTGCTCTTATTCCTAGGCTCTGGGTAGTTATTTCTAATTCTTAATCTCTTCAACAAGTTTAAGCAGAAGTGATAGAAAAGCAAATTTTAAAAAGTGAAGTTAGCCTTGAGACAGTTATTTAACATAATGAACTGAGGGGGTTACAGCTCGTTCCCATGACACAGCAGAGAAGGCTGAGGCTACCACTAAGATACTTTCTACACTTCTTTTACATTTAATTTTTAATAAGAAATTTGGTCATCTTGCTTGCTTTTGATTTTAATCCCATCAGAAAAGAGCCAGCAACACAGACGACAGAGAAGGATGCTGACAGAATCTGCACACTGACAGCACTTGGAAGTTAGAGAAAAGGCAGAAACCGCATGCAGACAGGTAAAATACTCAAGGATACACCGTATTTTGCCATGAATAAGGTGCACTTTTTTGGCCCAAATTTTTGAGGGAGAAATAAGGATGCGCATTATACAAGGGTATAATGATTACATACCATGGGTATAGTAATGGGGCATAATAATCCCATGTGTAAGGCACACAGAACATGGGGGTGCATAATACACGGCACAATACGGTAACCTGAGCTGCTTTCATTTCGGTATCCTATGTGTTCTAATATTCTTCAGGGAAGATTTTTTCTTACATAATAAGACAGATTTAATAATCAGAAAACCTATATTTTTAGCATCACTACTAAGAAGACAGAACCTGCAGCTTGTCTGAGAAGAAAAACCAACCCAAATAATTTAATTTTGATATTCCCCTCTCCCTGAATCTCAATTTTCTGCAAAATTCACTTCGGAATCCATCTAGTGCCTATTGATGCTAAATAAATAGACTTTTTCACATTTTCTAGAAATGTCACTAATGTCAACAATAGTAAATTAAAGTATAATGTGACAATAGATTTTATATAGAGATATAAAATATATATCAGATATATATATCTGATTGATTCCATTTTCGTGTTTTCAAATATAATGCATACATGTTTGTTGTTTGTTTTTTAAAGATGTTTTATTTATTTATTTTTAGACAGAGGGGAAGGGAGGGAGGAAGAGAAGGAGAGAAACATCAATGTATGGTTGCTCTCATGTGCCCCCTACTGGGGACCTGGCCTGCAACCCAAGCATATGCCCTGACTGGGAATTAAACTGATGACCCCTTGGTTCACAGGCTGGCACTCAGTCCACTGAGCCACAGCAGCCAGGACATGTTCATTGTTCTAATAACACTCTGCCCAGCCCTGGCTGCTGTGGCTCAGTGGATTGGGTACTGGCCTGCAAACCAAGGGATCTCAGATTTGATTCCCATTTGGGGCACATACCTAGGTTGTGGGGCATGTGAGAGGCAGCTGACTCATGTATCTCTCATACACTGATATCTCTCTCCCCCCTTTCTCCTTCCCTTTCCCTCTCTCTAAGAAGTAAATAAATAAAAATATTTAAAAAAATAAAATAAATAAAACTCCTCCCAAACATAATTTATGCAATAAGTATCTCAGAGCACAGAAAATGAGCCAAACTTCTGTTTTCTTTGGTAATATATTAAAATTACTTTTACTTATTTATATATTTTTAATTGATTTAGAGAGAGAGGGAGGGAGGGTGAGTGAGAGAGAAAAAACACATTAATGTGTTGTTCCACTTATTTATGTATTCACTGGTTGATTCTTTGTAGGTACCCTGACTAGGGATTGAACCTGCAACCTTGGTGTATCAGGATGATGCTTTAAACAACTGAGCTACCTGGCCACAGCCTAGAATTACTTTTAATTTGTTGATTTACTATTAGCTTGTTTTTACATGTATAAAAATACTGCCAGTTTAAATTAATTTCAGAAAAAGAAGTTCTATTTGGAAAACACTTTTTAAAAGTGTCAAATATCTAAAATGCTTTTTATATTTCAATGCAATCTTTAAAATTGTTTATTAGAGCATTGAACTGTAGACTAAAATGCCCTCAAATCAAAAATCTTTTGTGAATTGTGTATAACCTCCACATGGCTAGAGATTAAAAAATATGCAAAACAGGTTTCAAATATTGTAAGGCTTATGTTAAGTTCTGCTGAGATTAAAATAAGGTCAGGAAAAAGTGGACTCTTCTGGGAAGAAGAATGATATGTTTAAAAAGGTTGGAAACTGGTACTGTATGAATTATGCAAGGGTTTGGGTAATATAATTTTTTTGAGGTATGACAAATAAGAACTTCTGCACTTTTATTTTTCAATGTGTATTTGTTTAAAAAATCAAATACTACCAAAAGTTTTAAAGCTAAAATCCCTTCCCCACATCCTCTAGATACAACTATATTATTTATAGATAAATCATTGACCAATGTTAAATTATTTCGTCTAACTAGGTTTCCTGTGATACGAAGTGGTTTATTATATTTAAATTATTTTCTTGTAGAACTTTTACCACAGGGGGTCATAATCCAATTATATTTTCATGCGCAAATTTCCATAAACTTATTGTTCGAACTAGCTGTGCACCTATCGTTCATGTTTTCAGTCTTCTTTGATTATTTTTCTTTCAGATTTTCAAAGGCTTGGTATCAGTGTTCGCTCCTGTCCTGACAGCCCTTTCTACTGAGCCTTTGTCTTGCTATAACAGGGCTGATTATTGATAATGTCCTTCCCGAAGCGCATTTCCTCGTCTTCCTTTCCCTCAGGGCTCTTCCCTGGTTTGGCTCATTAATACCCTAAAAACACACACAGGAGATTAATTCCCCGTTTTTGTTTATCTAAAGCTATCTTTTTATTTAGCTATCATATTTTATCAGAATTTGACTATCTAGGAATCTAAGTTAAAATTATTTGTGTGAAAAATTCAAAAGCGTATTTCAGGTACTCAAAGATATTTGAATGATTATTTACTTGTAACTTGTTTTGCTTTTCTGTAAGATTTTAATAAGTATGTTTTTATTGTTCCTATTTTAATACATCATGATGATTTGTTTAAGTCGAGTTATTTTTCACTTATTGTTTCATCCTATCTAATCCAGAGACTACTTAAGAAGATGTTGATAGAAAGGGAATTCAGAGAATATAAAAAATTTGGAAGCAAAGAAGAACAGGTGTTAGTAAAGTAAGAAATAATTTAACAATGCTTATAAGAGACGGTTCTCAATAGATCTCAGGGATAGAATAATATTCTGGAAGAGTGAGTTGAACAAATTATTTCAAAGGTCACAGAGATAAAATCATTAAAGCTGAATCATATGGTAACTTGTGACTAGTAAATATTCACAAAATTCTATTATTATTACAGAGAATGTCTACTATGAGTATCAGTTGTTACAATAGGATAATCTCTATCATTCTTTTAAATGACAGTGGCATTGAAATCACCCTAATCCTTTTGTTTTAGTCTTCCCTGGACAATTGCACACCAGTTAAAGAGAACCAAATAAAATTATCCTGGGTTGATGTGAACTTGAAATTTATAGGAAAAGTAAATGATTAAAGTCTCAACTCTTTTAAGGACTGTATCATCAGCACATCTGTGTCCACTGTATAAATTTATTGTCTGGTCTCTAGAAGGTGGGTACAGATACCAGGATCTGTGTCTACCCAATGATGAACAAGAAAAATGTGTATCTGGGCAAACACATAGCACAAGAGGTGTGCTATGAAATTGTACATAGCACACCTCTTGTGAGAGCAGAAGAAGGGTTGGTTACCTATCAGTCATGAGGAAACACCTTCCCAGATGAGATGTAATGAGGATTGCACACGGATGCAGATTTATAAATAAAAATAAGTGAATGTATTGAATTTTCTCTAACTGTATTGAAGTATTTGAGAAATAGAATGGCATTTCTAAGAGTGAACTTTATATACAATGTAATACAAATTATATTTGGTATACAATTTACTTTGCTGCATATATTAAACCAATATTAAAGTTTCACTAGGGAAAGAAGTTTAACTACACACTATCAAAGAACAGTATTTCTCTCTAAAATTCAAATACTAAATTCTCTCCAATTGAACTGATAAAATTTTATATTTTACATGGTTTATTTATTAAAACATTTTTATTGTTGTTCAGTTATAGTTGTCCCCACTTCCCCCCATTACTCTCCCTTGCCCTACCCACCCCCCACCTCCCATGCTCAATCCCCCCTCCCAGTTCATTATCTTTGTCCAGGAGTCCCTTATACGTGTTCCTTGACTTGACCCTTCCCCTTCTTTCCCCCATTATCCCCCTTCCCCTCTGGTCACTGTCCTCTCTTCCTCATTTCCACATCTCTGGTTCTATTTTGTTTGCTTGTTTGTTTTGTTTATTAGGCTCCACTTGTAGGTGAGACCATAGAGTATTTGTCTTTCACTGCCTGGCTTATTTCACTTAGCATAACACTCTCTATGAACTGATAGAATTTTAAAATAAATCAGTTTAACACATTCATATTCACATGTGGTAAATTTATATTCCAAATCTAGTAGATGCTATTGACACAATTTAAAACACCAAAAAGACATTTTGATAATCCCATGGAAAAGTGCAAGGGTACTCACATAGTGAACCACTAAAAATGAGGAAAATAAAACTTATTTTTACTATGCACCCTTCAATATAGACATCAATATTTCAACAACTATAAATTCCATTCCCACCATTTCATGGTCAATTTGAGAGATGGGGGTGTCCCGTAAATCACAGGCGGAGACGGTTAACAGTTCTAGGGCTAGAATTCCGTTCTCCTCTGCTGATTCCACACTATATTTCTCCAATTCGCTCACTGGACAATGCCAGTTTTAACATGACTGAATAAGTATCAATCAAGGGATAAAGTCAACAGTAAAGACATCCGATAGAGAGAAAACACAAGATACGCTGAGGAATCTAGACAGTGTAAATACGAGTGCAGGCATGTCATGAAAGTGAGCTGATCCTTCTCCACCGAGCATTTTGGAGAGCTCTTTTTTAAAAAATCTCAGCAATGGAGTTTTCCAAACCTGGATTTCCTCATTTGTTTTTAAGTAGCTTGATTCTTATTTTATTTTGAAACACTTTGCCTTAGGTTCATGATTGCAACCTTGAAAATCTGCGCATAGAATATTTATTATTCTTACACTTAAAATCCATAGAAAATGATAAATAACAAGATTCAGTGTCTCTCTCCTGGATTGTAACATCCCCCCAATGAGGGAAGTAGCCCAAGGCAATGAGGGCCCCGATATTCTTGGCTAACCAACCCCCCAGTATCCGGTTGGTGGAGGTAGGGACCCTCGGACCTCTCAGTGGCTCTCACTTGTTACTCAGCCTCTCCGATGTAGAAGTGGGGAAAGGAGGTAAAAGCTGTTGGCCACCTGTACCTCCCAGGCTGATACCATAGACCCTGACAGGGAGCTTTGGGGTGGGGGTGCCCCGTTTTCTTGGCCACACTCATGCAGACTAGAGCTTCTTTATGCTGAGATGGGTGGGGTGGGAAGCAGCGTCACACTACAGTGACGTACTCACTGTCCTTACAGAGGCTGAGTAGATTTTCTTCGCTCATGAAATGTTTCTCACTTGCTGTATACTCTTGGACTGTTTGCACAGGCTTTAAATAGTTGATTTTTAAAATGCGTTTCACCAGTTATGGCTGTTTACTGGGGAGAGGGTCCTTGAAATCCCTCATATGACCAGTCTGGAAACTGTCCCTAAGCTCACATTTTTAACCAATTCCAAAAAAAAAATGTTGCTCACAATATTTTTGATGTTATCCAAAATTGATCACCATTCAGGCATATATAATAATTCAGTGAGTGCTTTTTTATAGGCGCTTCACTTGATCAATGTCTGCCTTATTGTTTTTTCTCTCATACTGAATTACAATACCACTAAACATAATCAATTGCTTTATGTCAGAAAAAAATAACAGTAAAAGCAGTGCAATCTTTGGAATTTATAACAATTACATTTATCCAGGTTTCAAAGGGTAATCATAATAGCAGCTGCAAATGGCAAGAAAGCACAATCCATGATTCTATGTTCAAAAAACCCCATGCTTTTGGATTAATAGCACATCGTTTTGTGTAGGGTTTTTCTCTAATAAAAATACAATAGTAACATATATAGGATTTTATAGTCCATACCAAAAAACAGCAATTCATATTGAATTGGTTTTATTAGAAAATCAACAAGTGACTATTAATCTCTGTCATATACTCAGCAATACACTCTAGGAAAAACATGGGGATTCTGAAGTGTAAGCCCACTTTGAGGGATGTCACCTAGCTGAGAATAAAATACAAATGTGTATTTCAGGACAAAAAAATCTTGCCACTGATTTCGATGATGTTTTCTGGTTTTCCCTTTCCATATCAACTATCTCAAACCTCTGCTCACAGTGTAGCTTTCTTATATTCAGAAAAAGAGCTTGGTTCTTGCCTTAGCCTGGGTTTCCCTGAAGCAAAGTTCAAGGCTAGGACATGTGTGTACATAGTCAAATATAGAGATAACAGACAGAGGGCAGAAAAATGAGAAATGAAAACAATAAAGGAGTACATTGAGTAAATTATAAAATTCTTGTCAGTGGGCAGCTGGGACTTGACCCGCCTATGACCTCAGAACCATCTACTTACAATTGAATACGACAATATTTTTCTTCGGCTCCCAGCCTCATCTCAGAATATCATGCTATTCTTTGTGTATTCAAGTCAAATTGATCATCTTGGGTTTATTTTTTCTTTCTCACCAAGGTAATCACACACTGTTCCCTATTCTTAAATATCTTTCTCATTTCTCATCAGTTGGTTACTTTTTAACTGTAACTAATCCTTCATATATCAATTTAACCTACATTGCTTCAGGGGATATTCCCTAACCCCAAAATGTCAGTCCCATATTTAGTATGATTTTGTAGCATTAGACACTATCTCCAATTGTGATGATATATTTGTTTATATTATTATGTTATTAATATATCCCCATTCTACTAACCTATTAGATTATGTCACTAATCTAGTTAGATTACTCACCTGTTGATAAAGGACATTGTCAATATTTTGGGCTTGTGTCCACTTTGTATCCTAGACATATATTTCAGTGCCTGTTATGTAGTAAGAACTCAGTAAATATTGGGGAATGAAAAGAAAACATGAAACTATTAAAGCTTTAGATATTAAATAGTATGCTTGTAAATATGAATAAAGTGGCATTTTAAGGGAGGCTGATATGCAAACAAATGAAAAAATCATTTCATGTTTCAGATTAAAAGATGAGCAAACATAGAACAGAAATGAACATGCTATCTACAAAACCTATGAGGTCATAAAACCTGCAAGTAAAGGTATATATGAATTAATAATAAAAGCAAACAGATAGAGCCAAATCATTTAAAAAAAAAACTTCAAAAATCTGGAAATCCTTAGAATATCTTCCTGCATAAATAAGAACTTCTCAAGGATTCTTATCGAGAAGGAGGGATAGTGAAAGTAGCCGTGAATTAGGATGTATAGTCACATAATTTGGGGGAAGTAGAGATCAAATAGTAGCAGGAAAGCCAGGTATCGGGGTCTTGGGTCAATGTCCATACGGCTGTGATGCTCAGGTCAGGGAATAGAAAGCGTGGAGGGCGTCAAGGGTTCTTTCAGATAGAATTTTCTACATTAGACATACAAAATGAAGGCTATGGGAAATAAAAGGTAGTTAAATATGATTTCAGGAGTATTTACCCTGGGGAGATAAAATTGCTCATTTTAGGAGTCCTTAAAAGGAAAGAAAACTTTAAAAAGAAAAGCAGGGAGAAAGGGAAAAAAAAGTAAGCTGTTACAAGGTTGAAAGCACCTGAGAGACAATGAATATCCAACCTGTCCAGAACTTGGATAGTCCCCATGAGTTCACATCCTCACGAGCACCAGGCCACTGAGGCCTGAGGATAAAATCACCAAATGCCAATGAGTCATTAGTAGATTAAAAATGGCCGTGTGTTCTTTACAGCCCCTCTCTTTATGAGGGGACACTGGTTTCCTCACGAGTTGCATTTGGACTGGCCTGAGGGCTCATTTTGACTAAGTGAATGGGGGAAAACTGTGCAATTTTTAAGCCTAGGCTTTAAGAAGTTTGCAATTTACCCCATGACCATGACTGACCGAAATATTGCCAACATATACATCAGCCAACACCCACTGCCACCCATGTGAACCAGCCAATCACAGACTGCACAGCCCCAGTGACAAAGCTGGGTGACAAGAGGACTGTAACTTTGCGAGTGAAATGACGTAAGACTACAGGAGGGCAGGCCACCACATGCAAAAAATAGAATAGCTTTGTATTAAGGCACTAAGTTTTGGTGTAACTACTACACAGCAACAGAAAATAATTACATATCCCCCAAAGTGACTGACACTTAATAAAAGCCAAAAACATGTGGCATTGGCTTTGGGTCCAAGCCGTCAGAGGCTAGGAAAGTGGCAATCAGAATCCGGTGGTGGCCCCGGCCAGTGTGGCTCAGTTGGTTGAAGCATCCTTGATTCCCAGTCAGGGAACATACCCAGGTTGTGGGTTTGATCCCCAGTTGGGGCACATATGAGAGAGAAAGCAACCAATCGATGTTTCTCTCTCACATTGATGTTTCTCTCTCTTTCCCTTCTCTTGTCTCTAACAGCAATGAAAAAATGTCCTTGGGTAGGGATTTTAAAAAAATTAAAATCTGCAGGGTGCGGGGGGTGAAAATCAGGATGAGAATTAAAATCTTGATTTGGTTGATTGGTTTGTTCACTTTGCCTATTTTTCAGAAGCATCACAAAAATGCTTCTTTATGAATCAGAGAAAATGACATTTATTTTAAGGGTTTTTAAAAGAGATTGGACTTTACTCTTCAACTGGCATTGTACCCTATGTCTTCTAAGGAAAAATGAAAAAAAGGAGGAATGTGCAGGGGGCATGAAGAATTGCCTTACATCTAAAAGCCAATTAATTATCATCATGATCTGACCTTCTCCTGAAGTCTGATGATTTCAGAGGTTGGAGCTGCCCTTAGTGTTTAATTATGAGACGTGCCATAATTGGTAAATAGCATTTTTAAATGCCAATATGTGTGAAGAAAGATATTACATAACCTATGGACCTTTAATACTTTGTCCATTTTTATCTGGATAGAAAGGTCTTGAAATGTGAGCTCACAGCAAAGGGGAAGCTAAGAAATAATTGATCCTAATGAAAAAGTGTGCGGCTACCTCCTGTGATGATAATTAAGTGATTATTCCTACTGGGAAATAATCTTTGTACAAAGAGGATTGTTTAAACTATGAGGACTGTGGCTTACCAGAGATCTTATTTTATTTTTATGGTGGGACGAATAGGGCGATAAGTGGAAAAGGATTCTGAAAACAAATTTATGAGAGAACAAGCGTTGCCGACAACCACAAGCCAGAATTTGCAAAAACTGAACGTAAATGTGACATGTTGGGGATGGAAGATTATTAACACATCAGACCGGCTACCCTTCTTCAATCTGAGGGCAAACAGAAAGAGCTAAACAAAACATCATGTGAATCCATCCGAAGATCATTAAAAAGGTAAATTGGTGATGAGGGCTTAACAGCCTACCAAGAGGAAAAGAGAATGACTCAGGGAAGCCCAGGACTCAAGGACACATTTCTATAGGTGCGTTTTCTGCTTTTTCTTTTACTTTATTGTGGTAAGAACGCTTAACGTGAGAGCGACCCATGTTGCAGGTGTACAATGCAATATCGTTTGCTGCAGACACAACGCTGTACAGCAGGTCTCTGGAACTTATGCACCTTGAATAACTGAAACTTTATGCTTGTTCATTAGCATCTTCCCTCTTCCTCCACCATCCAGTCCCTGGCAACCACCGTTCCACCCTCTGACTCTATGAATGTGACCATTCTAGATACCACATATAACTGAAATCATGCAGCATGTCTCCTTTTGTGACTAGATGACAGTTTTAAGTCCTCACTTAAGGTCATGGATAGGTTCTGTGACTTTAGCGAAATGACATATAACGAATCCAATCATACCACAGGATAATTGACATAAACAAGGTTTAAGTTTCTGCAGCCTCTCATCGATGTAATAACAAAACCAAGTTGAATGGAAGGCCGTTAGCCGGGGACCTGCCACGTTTCACTTAGCAAACGTCCTCCAGGTTCATCCATGCTGTCACATAGTGCGGATTTTTTTTAAGTTGAATACATTGCATTGTAGGCATATGCCATTGTTCTTACCCCTTCATCACTCAGTGGGCATTTAGGCTGCTTCCGTGTCTTGGCTACTGTGCAGACGGCTGCAACGAACTGGGAGAGCTCAGAAGTGGGCTGATGGGTCACAGAGTAATTCTACTGTCAGTTTTCTGAGGACCCCCACCCTGTCTCCACAGCAGCCACAGTTTTGCATTTCCACGAACAGAAGACAAGGGCTCCAATTTTCACATGTCCTCCCCAGTACTTGCTGTCTTTTGATTTTTTGATAATAGTCATCCTGAAAGTTCTGAAGTAATATTTCATCATGGTTTTGATTTGCAATTTCCTGATGAATAGGGACAGTGAGAGTCCTTTCATATATTTGAGGGTCACTTGTATGTCTTCTTGGGAGAAATGTCTATTCAAGTCTTTAACCCATTTTTAACCAGGTTCTTAGTTTTTTGTTGTTTTTTTCTTTTGCTATTGAGTTATAGGAGTTTCTTATATATTTTAAAAGTTAACCTTATCAAGCATATGATATGCAAGTAATTTTTTGTTTTTTATTTATTTTTAATTTTTTTCCTTTTTATTGAATTTATTGGGGTGACACCAGTGAGCAAAAGATACAGGTTTCGGGTGCACAACTCCATAACACATCATTTATTCACTGTACTATGCATTCACCACTCCAAGCTGAGTCTCCTTCCATCACCATTTATCCCCGCGTTCCCTCCTCACCTCACCCCTCCCCGACAACAGTATTCAAGTACCTTAAGGTTGCCAAGTCTCCATGTCGATTGTTCCCCTTGCTGAGCAGAAGCTTTTTAGTCTGATGCAGTGCCTCTCATCTGATTTTTTCTTTTCCTGTCTATGTTCTTGGTGTCATGTCCATGAGATTATCACTGAGACCAATGTCACGGTGCTTTCCCCTATGTTTTCTTCTAGGTGTTTCACAATGTCTCTCTCATGCTGAAGTCTTCATTCATTCTGATATGATTTGCATGTGTGGTGTAACACAAGAGTCCATCTTCACTATTTTGCATATGGACACCCAGATTTCTCAATACCATTTTTGAAGAAACGATCCTTTTCCTAGGACCCTTGGACCCAAGGACCCTAGGACCCAAGGGTCTCTGGACCCTTGGCATCCTCCTCAAAAATCAATCAACTATATAGGCGTGGATTTACTTCTAGGATCTCTGTTCTGCTTTATCGGTCTACATGTCTATCTTTATACCAGTATCATAATGCCTTAATTGCTGTATTTTTAAAATACATTTTTAGATCAGGAAGTGTGACAGCTCAAGGTTGATTTGGCTATTTCTGGTCTTTTGTGATCCCATATGAGTTTTAGAATTGTCATTGCTGTTTCTATGAAAATATCATTAGAATTTTGATAGTGTTATACAATGAATTTGGAGATTGTTTTGGGTAGTATGGGCATTTTAACAATATTAAACCTGCCAATCCACAGACACGGGGTGTCATTCCATTTGTCTGTGTCTTCTTTAATCTTTTTCATTAATATTTTGAAATTTGTATTATGCCTTTCACCTGCTTAGTAAGCTTTATGCCTAAGTATTTTATTATTTTTCACGCTATTTAAGTGGTAAAAGGAAGATAAAACAATTATTAATATATATCTACCCACATCAGTTTTTGCCCAGTATGTGGCAATTTGACTCTTCCTCTGCAATGCTGGCAAAAGTGATGCTCTAAGACATTATTAGTCAACAAATAAGAATTGTAATTTTGATGGGGTATTAGAAAGAAAAGGAGAAAGGTGAGGATCCTTAATGCTGTCTCATTTTATGAATTCCAAGTACCACATTGAGTATACACTCACATCCCCTTTCCTGCCCTGGGTTCTGGATCTCAGTGTGTTAAATCAGTCCTCTTACAGTTTTACACTTAGAAGGTGAGTTTTAAGAAATGACTCTCAGTGTGGTCTTCTCTGGGGTGGAGCTGCATCTTGGAACATGGTCCAGTTTACCCTTTACAACTAGCTGTTGGCTTGTTTTACTTATTTACCCTTTTCACTTTCTTCACCCCAAACTTTTTGTCATAGGCACTCTTCTTGGTTCTGGCCTTTCATCATAGGATTCCATTCATTTGTCATTATTACAAAAATAAAATGTTATTTCCCAGGAAATGGGAACTTTAGTAAGAGGCGAGCTAAGATGGGGCCTGGTTATCTCCTTGTGTTCAGGTAAACCCTCCTCACTGACCTGTCCTTTGGGGTACTTTGAGGTGCACTCACAACCCAAACAACACTTTTCTTCTCAAGGATATTTGGTAACCATGATGGTAATTTTTGTTCCTTTGCAATCTATAAGCTAGAACTCATCGACTAGGCCCGAAAAGTGTTTAAAGAAATGAGCAAATACACATGTTGCTAAAACCAGACAAAGGAGTCCACCAAAGTTTGTGTTCTGTGCTCATTTCCATTGGTCTCTGGTTGTTCCCAGGTTGTATACTTTATTTCATTTCAAAAACAATATATCAGCAGTAAATGGAAATGAAATGTCACTTCTCAAGGTTGGACTGGTTTACCTAAAATTCATAGACTTCTACCTCCACAAAGAACTGTCAAGCAATGTTGGAATCCTGAAGATAAACCTTTCAATCATTGCTGCTCACAAATAGATAAATGTTGACAATCAGCCTGAGGAAAAACCAAGAGACAGGTGATGTCAGGGGGTAGCTGTTGCCAGTGCCTGGGGCTGGGCTCCAGATGCTACACAGCGCGCAGCAGGAGCAGCCTCTGGCCCCCAGCGCATCCATTCCATATGCTTTCTGATTTAGAGGAAATTGCTCCCCTTTTCACTCTGATCCTCAGAGTCCAATAGAATGGGAAACTGATAGAGCAGGGCCTGGACTCCAAATCCCTCAATATGCCATATTCTGTGAGCTGAGTCTGCGTGCTCTGCCTGGACGGTGATGATCCTGAGTCAGTCACTTCTTTCTCAATCTCTCCAAAGAAGATGAAATAGTGGGTCTACCTGGAAATCATTTTCCTGCTAGTCAATTTTTGCTGCCTTTTTCCCCATAAATTTATCAAGGGGGACAACGGGATGGGTTTCAAGAAATCCTCAAAAGAAAAAGCTGGACCATAATTTCTTTCTATCAAATCTCATAGGCAACATTTGATGTGGCTGCTCTTCTGATGGTGAAGTCTATGCTCAGTAAGGCAGGAAAAATGCAAGCACTGTATTGTATCATTTGGGCTGCATGCTCGTGGATTAGAGATCAAGAAAAAAAAAGACATGGTAGGGAGAGTTTTCAGGAAAGAGACAGAATTTGGATGGGGCCTCTCGTGCTATTTTAGATTTAATAGATTATGTAGGTGCCATTGTAGACATAGAAAAAGGGTAGTTTTTAATGAAAGACGGTAATTTTATATTTTATTGTCCTCATGCAATGTCCTCTCATTGGCAAACTTTACCACTGAGGAAAAGGGACTGTCAGAAATAGTTTCCTTTCCCCCTGGTATTGTCCCTGTGTGTCCCTAGGGGGGGAATCTTCTTTGGGAACTAAGACTTCCACACCATCAGAGGCCAAAGTTGCATTTCCTTAGGTTTAATAATATGAGGAGTGACTCCTGAAGACAATACATTCAAGGATTATTTTTACAGTTTATTCCTAGAGAAGTTCTCTGAAAGCAAAGAGCAGCGAACCCTATTTCCATGCCTTAAATCATGAGCCCATAAATTCTAGAGATGGAAGAAAAAGAAGCACAGAATGGTGTATTAGCTTCGGAAATAAACTTCTGCCTACAGGACACAATCTGAGGTGCTTGCAAGGTGTTTTAACTGGGTCTCCAGAAGCTGATTTTCCCGTTCTCCCTGGCAGGGTATGAAGTGCATGGAAGGAACCATCAATTTCACGTGCACGGGCCAACTGTCAGACTTCATTTGCAATAAATTATTTCCTTGTTTGGAAGGAATACCATGGAGAATTTCCTGACTGTGAAGAAAGCAATCTCCCAAATCATGAATGGTGTTTCTGGCAGGATCATTACTGGCACTGAAGGGAAACCCATCTCCAGCATGTGTCTGTTCCAGAAAGAACAAACTGCTTCTCCTTCTGTCATGGAAGTAGCAAATGTGATCCAACTGTCACCAGGTGGCTGGCTCGTTCGCTTGGGAAATATTACCATATTGGTTGCACGGCGTTACTTCCTGTTGCTGACGTGTTGGGCACACACCAGTAGTTCTAGCCACATCACTCACACTGAGCGCAAGCCCAGGTTGCTGAGCCCATGCATAATCTGCAGGCCTGCTTCCTTGGCCAATTGCTTCACTGGCTCTTTTGAGCAGGGAGTGCAATGGTGGGCAAGGAGATTCACTGGCCTCCGAATAATGGGCCATCTCGTCCACATGACTATTGAGACCCTTGTCCTCTGCGGACATTACCCAAGACAAAAACTTCCTCGCATTGTGCCTATTCCTTGAGGTCTGCCCCAAGCCTCTTTGTCACTGATTCTCCAATATTTTTCTTCATAAGTCTGTGATCACTCAGCCAAATCATTAGCCATTCATTGCTCAAAAAACAGTGTGAATATATTTCTCTACTTCTTTGTCCAGGAAAAGTAAACAACCGTGTACACTCTTTGCAAAGTTATGCCAAATGAAAGATTTCCATTTCCTTTCCCATATGATCTTTTTTATTAAAAGATTTTATTTATTTTCAGAGAGAGAAAGAGAGGGAGAGACACATCAATGTGTGGTTGTCTCTCTCATGCTCCTTACTGGGCCCAGGCCTGCAACCCAGGCATATGCCCTGACTGGGAATTGAACGAGCCACCCTTTGGTTCACAGGCCAGTGCTCAATACACTGAGCCACACTAGCCAGGGACCCTATGATCTTTTGAATTCCTGAGCAGGCACAATGCTATAGTCAGCCACTTTTAGGTGTTCCTAGTGTATCACAAGTAACTATCCATAAACCGAATACACATTTCTTCTTTATCAGACAACTTTTCATAGGAAACTCCTCATGAAGCCATGCATGTAGGTTCAGGGAGAGGAGACAGTGCTTTCAAAGTAAATGCTTAAGAGCCTAAGTCTCTTGCTTGTGCAACTTCAGTGTCTCTCTAGCATCTGTTCAAGTCTCTTCACGTGACAGGCCAACCACCTGACTTTCGGAATTCTCTGGTCAGTTGAACACTTCAGACCCGGTGTTAACGCCTAGTTTATGCCATATAAAGCTGGCTACTTGCCCTCGAATGGGGTCCATGATAAATCGTTTTAAGTCGTCTGCCTCTTTCTAAGGATGTTTCCATTGTGCCTGTAAATTTATGTACTTACTCTTCCTGTTGTGTATACTCATTATTGCATTATGTTTATTTAAAGGACATGGTTTCTATTAAAAAATACACATCTCTATCATTTAATTAACAAAGGATAACATTATTCTCAGTTTATACAGCAGGTATGTGAGTCTAGAACCATTAAGAGGCTTTTAGTTAAAAAAAAAAAAGAAGAATGGATCTGGGAAGAGCCTGTACATCATTCCCTTTAATATGATCTACTTTAAGAAGGGTAAAATTAGATTACTTTTTATGGTGGAAAACTTTTAAGAATATGTGCATAAATGTTATAAATATATCTTTTTTAACCCCTATTTTTAATGAAAAACTTAAATTTTATTTACGTCTGTTTAATGTTGCTTGGTTACACTAAATCGCCACGCACACTCTTACTTGAGTTTAGCTATCTTTTTTATCACCATACTAGAAATGGGTTTAGAAATCTTGCCAAAAATAAATCCAATTTGTGATCTTATTGAGAAAAAAAATGGTGAATTCTTGTCTTGATTCTCTTTCTGCAGACCAATGCCCAGCTTTATTTTTTTAATTGTTCTCAGAAACTTATTCTAGTTCATAATCATTGGCATTATTTCCCCAGTGTGTTAAACACACACACACACACACACACACACACACACAGACACGCGCGCGCGCTCATACACACACACCATAGGTGGTTAAATAAGTTTGAGAAACATGAGGTTAAAGTCAGTACAGCAATTTTGCCTACTTCAAGATAATGAAGATAAATTCCTTTGTTATCTTCTAGATTACTATTGTTTTAGCTTTCATATTTAAATGTACAATTGACCTGAAATTCCTTACAGTAGTTTGATGTAAGGTACAAGATACATTTTTTCCTGCAAAACTTTGCCCACGGCTGCAAAGCGCTACATTTACTATAAATCAATCTCTATGCATGTTAGGTTCTGTTTGTAGACTCCCTTTCAACTTCCTGTTTTTTCTTGTACTAGTGCCACGTTATCTTAATTATTGTAACTTCACTATAATTAGAGCAAGACCTCCCACCTTGAAGCCTGCTTAGCTATTATAGCCATTTTCATTTCCACTTAACATTTATAATTGGCTTACTAATGTCCACAAATACCCAGATACATAGGCTTACTGTATTGGGAGAATTTTTATTGAGGTGGCTATATTAATCAATTTAGGGAGAATGGTCATCCTTAAAACACTGTCTTCTAATCTCTGAGAGATTTTTCCATTTGCTTAGTTCTCATTTATTTATAATATCTCTTTCATATTTATTTTAGTCATTGATCTGAGAGAGAGAAGGAGAATTTGTTGTTCTACTTACTTACGCATTTATGGGTTGATTCTTGTATGGGCCCTGACCGAGGACCAAACCTGCAACACTGGCATATCCGAGCAATGTTCTAACCAAGTGAGCAGTCTGGTCCGAGCTAGGTATTTTTCAAATCAGCCATATAATTTGCTTTATAAATAGGCTCATACTGAATAGACTTTATGTGAATCACATTGCTCTCTTTCTTACTTTGCCTGCATATGTAATTATTAAATAAGAAAAAAGTACATGTGAAATGCTATATCACATTATATATGATACACATGACTAATACAAAATATAAGACAATATTTCCACAATCACAGAATATCTGAAAATGAAATTTTTCTTCCCTCCTCTTTTCCATATTTTGGCTGAATTGAAGTCTATATAAAATTGCCCCCATCTCTAAAATGGCAGCTTGATTAAAGATGTTCTTCAACAAAAGAGCTCAGGTTAAATATTAACTCAACTTTGACAAGGAACCTGGGCCCTGAAGAAATCCAATGGAGTTAGACTTCAAATCCTGAGATACTAAATTAAATAAATCTGTTAGGAAGACTTGAGTGCTTTTAATTAAGGCTGAGCAGGAAAAAAAAGAAACCTAGGTTAACAGAAGAGAACTCAACCCAGAGGGAAGGGGGAAATCTGGGCTTGTGACCTGGGATTCCACAAGGAGTTTTCACTCCCACAGGAGACAGTAGGATCCAACAGAACGTTTATAGTCTACTCTGAAAACCTTTCCTGAAATGGCACCCCTAACACAGAGTTCTACTTTAAGAAAGAGAGCAGAATCTTTGATATTCAACTCAGCGATATAATGTTCTCAAAAACCAAATTATATACAGTGCAGTGTGGAAAACAATCCCTCAGTGAGTTCCGACTTCCTGGATTGATCTTTGTCCTCAAGTGGGTCCCCAAAAGTGCCGGCAAGGGGAACAGCACTTTTTTACTGCACTGTTTTCGAAGTAATCAGTCTAAGATGTTTATCATCACTTCCAATTATACCACAGAGCCAATAACACATTTTGGAAATCAATTGCATAATAAATTCCTGCTTGAGTTTCATTCTCAGCGAAAGGTTATCCATCTTTGTTTTTATCTTACCTTCTATTTATGGTTGAGACAAACCATGGTCATAATTTTATAAATGACGGCATCTCACCAGCCTGCTAATATCTATCTGCTCTTCTTCTATAAAATAAGCTTAGTGTTTTAAAAATTAATATATATTCATTTTATTTGGTCTGTTATACTTCCTCAAATTCTCATGTTAATAAATAAAGTTTACATCTAAACTAAATGAATAGGAAGCATAAATGTAATCAAATAAAGTTATAAAAATTTTATGATGAAGTAGAAATAACTAAAATCACTCCATGAATAGTATATCTATAAATGTAAGTTGCATGGTTTAAAATTATATGTGCCTTATTTTACTGAGATCATCTCCCATTGTTAAATATTTAGTTTTTTCCTGATTATTTTATAACCCACCACTGATTGATTACCACTGTAACTGTATACCTGAACAAAAAGTTAATTTCTAGTATACAGTGCCAAAAAGAATGGCAAATTCAAAATATATTTATAGTTTTCATTATCTTAATAAAAATGCTCATGTTCCTTTTTTGAAATAATATATAATTGAGAATAACATACACTTTTTATAGCTTCAGAGAACAAATGTACTAGTCCAGCCTCCATCCTCAAAATTCACTACAGGGAGTATAAATGATTAAAGTGAGGATAAACCCATACTGTAAAAATGGTTAACATATTGGAGGAGTTTTATGGGGTGGTTTTGGTAAAAATAAAAGCAGGTGAAATGATATTGGTCAATTTGAAGGAGCATATAACTGTCAAACTCCAGATTATGGTGGATGAGAAATGCAAAACTAATGGAGTCTGAAGCAGTGCAGCTAGAACCCAGGAAGTCTTTCTGCTCGGAATTAGCAGGTATAATAATAGGACTGAAAAAAACTGGTGAATACTGGTGAATACAAGGTGAAACCCTTTGCCGGGGGTGGGGGGAGAGAGAGAGAGAGAGGTAGGTTTGCATGGAATTGTGGGTCCTGAAACAAATAAACATCTTCAAGAGGATTAAACCAGTTAGACCGTATGTTATGATTCTAGAATAAAGAGCTTCTAATTTGGAATTTGTGGGGCCACCCATTTTAAAGACAGGTTTCCACCATTTCGGAGTGAAAGGTAGTTTGCGAGTCAACAAGTGCTGCTCCTCCAACAGTCTACTAAGCATCTTCAAGACAGAACCCAAGTGGAAAATTCTCAACTGCATACTCGGCACTTGAGGAAACAACACATGTAGCAACTAACTCTAACTAATCCAATTCTTTGTTCCGCTTTAGAATGAGAAACCAAGGGTTCGTGGATAGGCAAAGCAAATCAACAGCATGGACAGAGAAAAACAAGTCAAACACACACAAAACTGACCCCAAGGGAAAACAGAGTTCATCCACAGACAGAAGATAATTTTTTAAAGTGCAATACCTTCAGAAGTGTTCTAGCTCACAGGGGGCAAACACAAGGCCACGGGCCGAGTCCGGGCCCCCACCTCGTTTTATCCGCCCAGCACCCTGTTTCTACCCGGTGGCAGCGCCAAGCTCTTTGCCTGTAGTTAAGGAGTAGTTACATCTATATGGTCCTAAAATTATAGTTGGCCCTTGAAGGCTGATGTGGCCCCTGGTGAAAATGAGTCTGACACCCCTGTTCTAGATGACGCTTTTTTTAAAAAAAAGTCATGAATAGTTCTGCATAAAAAATAATTCGCAAAAAAGAAACTTTGGGAATTACAATTATATTAATGAAGTAAAAATAAAAATCATTAGGAAGACTAGAAGATAAATTTGAGGCATCCTCTCAGCACATATATGTGAAAACACAAGAAGATAAAGTCTATAAGAGAAAATGAATCCATCAAGACTATCAATCTCTTTAGCTCAGTATATTGAATGGGAATTTCAAAGGGGAGTACTAGTAAAAGATAAATGAGGGGAGGAAATTGCTGAATAAATAATATAGGAAAATATCCCAAAATTAAAGAGAACTATCTTCAGACTTCAAAGGACTAATTGCTGAGCTCAATAAATACATAATTCAAAGATACATCATTGAGAAATTTCACAATCCCAAAAGCATTCAGATAATTCTAAGAAAAAATATTATGATAAAGCAACTAATGTCATAATCATTTCACATTTTTCACTCAGCTACTTTGGATGTTAAAAGAAGTGACACAGAAAAAACATGAGAACTCAGTATTTTAAGGAACAGTGAGTAAACCAACATATTAATATGAAAATAATAATTGGAGGTGCAGTGAGAGAACTAAGATGAGACCTCACAGGACTTTAATTCTTTCTTCTTTTAGAGTCAAATATTACTGTTTAGCAAGTAAAAACGGCATGCTTCCTACCAAAGCACATAAAGTGAAATTCAACACTCACATTAACCCACCATTCAAAAAATATCTTTATGCAGGAAATGAGTTTCCTCTTAATGAAAAAAAAATGCAAGCCAACTGAATGAAGAGGTACCTTAATGGATGTAAAAGAAAAAGACATCACTCAAGGCAGGGGAACGGAGAACATTTCCTTGTTTCTGGGCAGAGTACGGAATTCAGGAAGTCTACCCATGACTGAAACACTTAAAACTTAGTGCTGGCTCCAATGGCAGAAGTGACCGTGTGTGGAGAGAGAGTAAGTCAGAGCGACTGTGATCAGCCGCAAAAAGAAATCTGCCATTTGGAGCGGAGCCATAATAACTCAGGCTCAGAGGCAATGATTCTCGCCACTCACTCAACTCTCTTCCATCACCGTGCGTACTTTGTATGATGCGGAAGCAAAAATTAGAAAGGTTTATGCCCTCAGTTAAATATTAGGATAGCATATTTCAATTAAACAGAAAGGATTCCTAAAGCAACCTGATCAACTGCTATATGGAAATAATGATACTTATTTCAATTAATAAATAATATACTTTAAATCAGATTGATTCTTTGATGGTAAATATGCATTATTTAAATGTAATAAATGTAGATGGCCAAGAAAACAATGCTGGGAAAATGTTAAATTTTCAATTTCCTTATTTTATGCATCTCATACTGCCACTTTCATATTGCTATAATGTGCTTGTATACTATTATAAGTAAGTGAAACTGATTTCAATAACTAACTCAATGGTCTCAATCGAATATTAAGTATGTGAATAATGGCCCCTGCTAGATTATACCACTTATGCTGATTTGGTTACCTGCAGATATTGAAAGCATTTCCTGCCCCATCTTTGTATGACGAGAAAGACCACTGTCTCTTTTGCTTTTCTTACTTGACTTGTAAGAATAACACTGCCTTTGAAACATATGATGTGCTGATTATTACACTGTTCATATTGAGTTTCACAGAATTACAAAATTTTAAAATTAGATCCTACTAAAGCACTTTGCTCAGAAACCTCAGTTCTGTGGCTCCCCAGGGAGAAACAGCAATTTTGGGTCATTGCTTTGTTTTTACCAGTGCGGAAGGAATCATCTTAACACCTCGGTGGGGCACACAGTAGAGGCAGAGTATGCCTCTCAAGTCACAGACCAGGAGAAAATATTTGCAAATCATACTGCAAATATGGTAAAGACCTTGAATCTAAAATATACAGGATGAGCAAAAGTAGGTTTACAGTTGTGAGTATGCGAAACACAGTTTATTCTTATATTATTATTTATTAATGATTATATATGTATTCGTAATATAACTGTAAACCTACTTTTGCCCACCTGTGTCTTTTTAAAAATCTCAAAACTCGAAGGAAAACACTTCAATTTTAAAACGGGCCAAAATTTGAACAGATAATTCACCATGGCAAATGCATACATGACGAAGAAGCCCACGAAAAGATGCTTCAATCGTTAGTTATCAATGTCAAGAAGGTTAAAGTAAAAGGAAATACTAATACAAATTATTAGAATGGCTAAAATGAAAAGGACTGAATGAACACATGAAGTGTCAGGAAGAATGTCTATAAAGTAACACTTTGGAAAACACTTTGCAAGTCTCTTGAAAATTTAAATAGACGACACCAGGATCCAGTCATTCCATTAGAATGTCCCTGAGCAGTAGCCAATGCCCAGAAACAACTCACATATCCATCTACATGTGAATGAATAAATATATAAGGGGGACCTAAAAAACCAGAATTTACTGATTAAAAATTGTGTTTATTCTTCCATGTTTAAACTTCAGTCACCTTCAAAGTACTCTCCTTTGATGCAATACACCTACCGAGACATGCTTTCTCTTACTGCTCAGGACACTTTTCAAACTCAGCGATTTCGATGCCTTTCAGTTCGTCTGCCATTTTTTGTTTCACATCTTCCACATCAGCAAAATGTTTCCATATGAGGACTATTTTCACCTGGGGAAACAAACAAAAAAAAAAGTAGCTGTGGGAGAGATCAGGTGCATAGGGAGGATGGGGCAGGAGGGTCATGCTGTTTTTGGCCAAAAACTGTTGAACACTCAGCGCGGTACAGGTATGCTCATAAATCACCCATCATGCGGTGGACAAACACGTTGAAAAAATCTTCAAAAATGTCACTGAAACCCAACACAGTCTCTCACAACAATGACGGCTAGTACACTGACACAGATGGGCTCCTAGCACACTCGCCTAGGTGGGGGAAGTCTGTACTGCAAGGGAACTGCCCTCCAGAAAATAATTCTGATTTTTTTCGCCTCCCCCCCACCCCATCCACAACTATCCATGTAGTGGAATGATACTCAGCAATAAAAAAGAATGAAGCATGGATATGCCCAATAATATAATTTCATCTCAAAAATAGTGTTGAATTATAAAAGCATGACTGAAAGACTACATGCTGCATGAATGGTAATGTGCAATTTTAGGAAATGCAAATGAATGCACAGTGATAGAGGGGGGACCCATCTTTGTTTAGGGAAGGGATTTAGGGGGGGTGATGATGATGCAGAAGGAGGGATTCTTTTTTCTTTTTTTTTTAATGTTTATGTTCATTTTCTTGATTGATCAGCAAAGAAATAGGCACCCTCTGTTCTGTAGCCACAAGGCACTAAATTCTAGGAACAACACAAATGAGCAAAGGAACTAATTCTCCTTGGAGTGTCCAGACAGGAAGTCTGCTAACACTTCCGGTTGCCCTGTGCGGCCCAGACCACCTGTCTGACCCCCGGAGCTGAAGACAGTAAGTTTGAGCTATGCAACCTGCTCAGTTTGCCATAAGCCATTATGGTAGCAACAGGAATCTACACCACGCTTATTGACCCTATCGTCGGAAAGGCAAAAATACCTACTTCAAATAAGTTATTGTAAATGTATTAAAAACACTTAAGTGCACACAAACACTCTTGAAAAGCGTATGATTACTACCCATTTCATTTTACGTTTAATGTCCCTCATGTAAACCTTGGGAGTAAAAGTAATTTAAATTTAGAATACAAACATACCACGTGGACTTTATATTTATCAGAATATAGTAGACAATAATATTCCCTCATTTCCATTTAGTAGCAGTCTTCCAGTGCATGCTTTATTAGTTTAACCTTTATTAGATTATTTTTAAAGGGTTTGGTAAATGTTTGCTTACATAGAATTCAAACTCTGGATATCTACTGCTTTGTTTTACTTAAAGAAAAGCAAAATTAGATTATAAAGCATTTAATCTTGCAAATAAAGCAATCTGTTCTGGTAGCTTTTATCAGGCATGCTTGAATGTTTTCTGTATCTTTCCATTACTTGAAGGCTGGAAAGATTATTGTTGACATGAGACCCAAGAATAACTTACCATGATCATAAAATCACCCTGTGCAGTTTCATCAGGAAAAAGAAACTGCGTCTAAACTAAAATTATCCTATTACAAACTAAACTAGTTTCTACCAGGATAAAGTGAATGGCATGTGTGTGTGTACGTTCACGTGGATTTTGGTGTCTACGTTGTCCTTTCACCAATGTCAAGATGAAGGGCGGAGCATCCGAGGGGGTCTGTGAGGCAGACTGCTTCATTCTCTCTGAGGGAAGCACCCAGTGGCGCCGGGCTGGCCCTTCATGATGTCCACACAGAAAAACCCACTGGTCGTGGGGATGCACCTTCATTACTCTATGTCTAAATCCTGTCAGAGTCTACATAATTTTCCATAGAATTCATCATGTTTTACTTTTATTATACACAAGAATCTGTTGCTAGTGATGAGAAAAAGATAACAGTCATTCCACTGAAAACCCAAGGTGTATGGAGCAGACGGGGCTTTTACATTTATTTAATGTATGATGAATATTGGCGCTTCATCCCTGATATTTTATAGGAAACCTCAAAGGTAAATCTTAGCTAACTCAAAAGCTGGCCAGCGATGGCCCAGAGAACATCACTCCAGCTGGCTGCCTGGATTGGTCAAGTTTTGCCGGTGCACAGCCATGCCTGTTCATTTACATAATGTTTATAGCTGTTTGCGTTTATTTTTTACAGCATACTGTTTCACGTTGCAGTGGCGAATACTTGTGACAAAGTCTAAAATCTTTACAACCTGGCCCTTTACAAAAAAAAAAAAAATGCTGACTACTGATCTGACTAAAGGTATCTCTTTCATGGAAACAAATAATATCAATAACATAGTATTATTATATAATAATTCTATCATGGGAAAAGTAACAGAAAAGGGGTGTTGAGCTTCACCTACGAGGTGAAGAAATGCTTCCTGTAGGAGATGATACTTCAGTTGAGTCTTGAGTTATACACTGGAGTCTGCAGCAAAATAAGGGGGGACAGAGGAATCCAAGGAGCGTGCACCACACAGGAGCAGGCATAGAAACAATGGGAAATATACATACAGTGGAGTATTATTCAGCCTTAAAAAGACAGAGATGCTGCCATTTGCAACAGCATAGATGTCCCTAGAGGGCATTAAGCTAAGTAAAATAAACCAGACGCAGAAAGAAAGGAAAACAGTCTGCATAATATACTTACATGTGGAATCTAAAAATGTTAAATACACAGGGGTGAGAAAGTGAGGGAAATAGGAAGATACGCGTCAAAGGGAACAAAATACACAGCAGTTGTGTTGGATGAATAAGCGTAGAGACCTGATGCATAGCCTGATTATGGTCAACACGTACTGTAGGTAAAACTGGACATTTGCTGAGAAGGTAGATTTCAGGTGCTCTGACCACGCACCGGAACTAGCAATCACATGAGGATATAGTGTTGATCAGCTGGACCATAATAATAATCATTTCACTAAAATATATATCCAGTCGTCACGTGGCACATCATAACAAATACAATTTTCCTTTACGTATAATAAAATAAAATGTCTTAAGGATGTTATTTACAATAGCCCAAACTTGGACACAACCTAAGTGTTCCCCGGCAGATAAATGGATAAACACACGCATTCCATATGGAATGTTATTCACCCATAAAATGTAAGGAAATCCTGCCCATTGCAACAACATGATGAGCCAGATGGCTCTATGCTGAGTGAAATAGGTCAGACAGAGAACCGCAAATGCTGTATTGTCTCACTTAATGTGGAGTCTAAAAGGAAAAAACAAGTCAAAAAAGTGAACTCACAGAAAAGAGATTAGATTAGTGGTTCACCTGAGGCAGGTGGTGGGGGCAGGTGGACCCGGAAGGAGGTGGTTGAAGGAACAGACCTGCACGGAGAAGATCCATAAGGGCTGAGAACGTCTCGTACAACCTGAGGGCTGCGGTCCACGCTGCTCTACGATCTGTTTGAAAGCTGTTGAGAGTAGGGCCTAGGAGTTCTCATCACAAGGAAAAAAACGTTCTTTTCGCTTTGTATAAGGTGATGAATGCTAACCAAGCTCACAGTGGTAATCATTTCAAAATGTAAGTAGGTCAAATCATTCGGCTGTACACCTTCATTGTATCCAGTGCTGTATGTCAATTATCTCTCTATAAAACTGCAGGGGTGGGGGGGAGGACGTCCATCAACGTTTTCAAAAGACAGCAATTTGGAAGAGAATGACTTATGCAAATAAATACAAGTATCCTATAAAATACATAAGAAATGGTGGGAAATAAGATACAGAGGCAGTGTCAATAAGATGATAATAAACATGAGGCAGGGAGGTTTAACCGAGCCAGGGGCCGGGAGGGTGGTGAAGAGGAAAGAGATGGACTGGATCTTCAGAAGGAAGTAATTCCAGAACTTCCTGGCTGATGAGAGACGCGGGTTGTTGAAGAATGAGGAGAGAACGGCGCTTCCCAGCATCTGGCTTGGGCTAATTGATATTACTAATCGTTGCCTGACAGAGGGCCAAAAGAGGAAGAGAAGGAGCGTGTGTATGGAGGGAAGTATCGATCCCTCTAAGTCTTCAGAGGCTGGTTCATTCCGGCCATTCTGAAATAGCCAGTTCCACACCCATTCTGTTTTGCATGCCTGTCTTTCGCTTTCGGGGCCTATTCTATAAGGATATCACTCTGATTTTATTTGTGTTGGCTCAGAATCACTCTATCGTGGGTTTAATTTCAAATTTTCGGCATTTTGTTTTTGGTGTGTGTGCCTGTGATACTTATTTTCTTGAGATTTTGGAAGGATCTATAGTTCAAGTAGCTTTTCTAATTTAAGACAGTGTCCCTTTCTATTGTTCTTGCATAGTAACAAAATAAAACACAGTAGCTTGTTGTCTAAGACTTAATGAGTCTGTTCCACTCCCTCCGTGCTACCCCAAGGTTCTCACCCTTTGTCAACTTTTCTCCTGCTTTCTAATCGCTGGCCACATCCAAGAGTTTTTTTTCCTCGTTGGGTAGCCTTGACCTGGAAGTTAGTGAGGAATGATAAGCCTTGTTAGGATCGTGGGGGCCACACTGAGGCAGCCCATTCCACTGTTACATCAGATCCTTCACATTCTCCAACTATTGGTTTGGGCAAAACCCTCCCAGGGGGAACTGCTGCTTTTCAGCCAATGGCTACTGGATATTTTGAGGGTCCCGTTTCCAGACCTTTCATGTTCCTTTCTTTGCTCTGCTCCTTCCGCACAAAATTGATTCCACACAAGCCTTGTAAATAGTCAAGGCTTTCACTAAATGTCTGCATTTCAGGGTTCGTGAGGATACCTTGTCAACTAGTTTCATTGTTGATACCTGCAATGTCTTGGACTTATTGCTTTTGCTAGTTAGTTCCTATGTCTTCTCAACAAGAGGACTCTCAGACATTCACACAAGGCCAGGGCTGCTCTCTCCACAGAACCCTTCGCACACTGGGCTTTTGATTATTTGAGATTAATGCTGCTAGAGATGGAATCGCAGCCACACTCCATTGCATGATGGGTTAGATTTAGAAAGAATGTTCCCATGTCTTCTAAGCAACCCACAGCGATATAGGGAACGATGTCAGAGACAGGCAGTTGAGTCTGGATATTTATACAACTCGGAAATCAACGGCGCGAACTCGGAGATTATGAAGAGCTGACTTTTAAATTCTGATTTTGCAAATGAGCTTCAGTCGTCTATGCGGGACTTAAACTGTACATAAAACCAGCTACTGCATTTATTGCAGCTGTTTTTCCTCGCAGCTAGCTTAGGCTGGTCTTTTCCATATGAGAGCGCATACTGCAACTGAGGCCCCGTTTTCCAACGCAACTTCTTTCAGCAGTTCAACCCATATCAATGATGAGCTTTGGCTTTACATTTAATCAAGTGTGTAGTAGGACCTTGACCGAGTCTCTTCCTCTCCCCTGTCCACGTTCACTTCATCAGAGATAATTATGTTTTATCATGTAACTTAAAAGGCAGAAGCTAGAAGACAGGAAAAGAGCAATTTATGCAGTTTGTTTTAGCAGCTCATGGCATTTAAGAACAGGATAAGCAATGGGTGATACAGGGAAATTAAAAGCATAGGAAAAAGGCAATTTTCTAGTAAAATAGTCATTAATATAGAAGAATTTTTAAAAAGCCAACTGTTTTTATTTACCAACATTTAAAATTCATAATTGGCTTCTAGAGTAAGATATTAGAGTATAAAAATGTATATAATAGCTCTCCTCCCTCCTGAGTCTTCAAGAAAAATAGAATTCTAAATGTATATGTAATATCAGAGAATGAAACAAAAAATTAAAAATTTAAAAAATATAAATTTATAAAATATAAAGTAAATAAATAAAGCAGATGCTGCTTAAAGAAAAAGTAGGAGATGAAGCGAACTACTTTGCATAAACGTTGAGATTTGCATAAACAGGAATTGGTGGGAAACAGCATAGATGGGAATTATTAACCAGTGAAATAGCCAGTAGTTGTCCTTCTAGAAAAAGTTCATGTATGATTTAATGAAATACAAAGGAAATGGAGGGTAGAATCCCAGAGTAGTGTCCTCAGGTTTTGAGCGACCCCTAAAAACACCTCCCTTCCTAGGCACTCATCTGAACTAAAGCTTATCAGGCAACAGGCTCCCCCCACAGTCAGTGCTCAACTGGCCTTACAAGGGTCACCGAGCATTTGAGGAAAACTGGGCACCTGGGAAAGTGAGAACAAGACAAGACAGAAAAGCTTTTCAGAAAGAGGAGGGATAATTCAGGAAAAGAGAACTACTCTAATAAGTTTCGTGAGAGATATTTGAAGCTATGTCATTTCCATAAACCAAAATGAGGGTGTTTTGTTGAAAAAGGGAGACTGGAGGGGACCTCAGTTTCATTAGTGATGAGATAACTCAGTGTACCATATATATAATATATATATAGAGAGAGAGTTGGTAAGGAAATCCACATTTAAATAATATTTATAATATTTCCCATAATTTTGGGAACCAAAAAATTCATTCTATAACGCATTGCATGATTTCATTGGGAAATTAATGGACTCATTGGAGTGTCTTCAAATTAGTACTTCAGGACTCAAGAGGCAATCAGCAATTGTGTTACATCCAACTTTTCACATCCTTGGGATTTATTCTATTATTACGTATCCACCAGCTCGGCCAATTAAGAAGAATAACCTGACAGTGTTAAGAGTTGGCAAAGACATGGATCAATACTTGTTCCTGTGTATTACTGGTGGGGGTATCCACTGAAGAAGCCATTTAGAAAAAATAGTTTGACCTAATACCCTGAAATTCCAAATATACACACTTCTGACTGAACACATCTACCCCAACATATAACCCTCTTAGAAAACATTCTACACATGCACACAGCAAGAAATATGTAAGACAATTTATGAAAGATCCATTTGTAACAACCCCAAACCAGAAACAATCCATATATCCACCAAGAATTGGAAAGAATCACCTATCATGCCAAGTTCATACAATGAAGTACAATACAGCAATGAAAATTGGATGTATATGCAGCTACTTATAAAAAAGAGTTGAATCAAATATAAAATAGATGAAAAGTTTTAAGACATAAAATAATATGTTAAGGTTGTTTTTCTAAGGTTCTATACCAAATAAAATCTAATTACACTTTTAGGGATGCAAAGTTTTACCTTTAGGTGGCAAAACTAAGAACAAAAACAAGACCATAACTACCCCGAATCTGGATAGCCGCTACCTGGAGATGGTAGCTGGAGGGGAGGGGCGAAAGGGGGAAATTGATTGGATAGGCCAGAGACATTCTATTTCCTGTCCTGGGCCATGCACACACGTGCTTCCTTATAGCTATTTATTAAACTATTTATATTTGTTTTTGAATCTTTCCTTATGTGCCCACCAAAGAGGAAGTAAAAAAAGGAATATTAAATAAAAGGCATTAGCGCACGGTGCTTGCACAATGCTAATTTAATCAAGACTCTGATGATTCTGCAAAAATGCAGAGTCTGGGCCTTGTTGAAAGGCATCCAGGTTATACCAGGGTGTATGCAGAGCTGGGAACCACTTCTTGGGGCCAGCGGTTCCTGGGTATGACATAAGAATTCTGTGAGCCTCAGAGATATTTCAGGAAGACCATGATTTAAGACACACTGTCTATGGACTTAGTTGAAGTATTTATTTACATAAGTGATACATAAATATGTTAAAAGATTCGAACTGTAAATTACACAGCTTATGTCACTATCTTTGGCTAATGTAGATGGGGTAAGATTTACACAGGGTAAAATATTTAAACTCTAGAAATGGGCAATCTACAAAGTATTTTAACTTCCATACTTATCAGATGCCCCTTTCAAGAGTCAACAATCGTTAGCTGTTTCCTGGGCACTCTTTCAGAGAGAAGATGGTCTATGCCCACATAAACACATACCGTGTTCACACACGGAAGGAAATGTATAGACTGCTTGGCAGCTGGCTCTTTAACATCACAGTAACCAACACAGTTGCCACCACCCCGTGGCTTTCCAAGACCACAGTGTGCTGCTTTGTGGGTGAACGAAAATATCATGTCGTAAAGAAGGACAACATATAGAACAAGAGAGAATGCTGGGAAATACTTTAAAAGTATCGCTGAAAAAGTAGCAGGGATGATACAACAGAAAACAGAAGATAGATTTGGACCTGAAAACGAAAGGAGCCGCACCATGTGGCAGGGCTGCTTTATCAGAAGAGGCGGGTGGAAGAGGCGGGGGGTAGCAGTGAGAAGGCAATGCTGGCCCAGTGCTGGGAATGGGGCAGAAGCGGGGAGAAGTACAGCCTCTGGCTCTCCAGGCCTCACCCGATTGCACACAAGAAGAACTGCCTGGTGTTGGAGGAATTTCAAAACTGCGGAGCACTGAACGTAACTATAGCAAAAACAAAACCCAACCAGCCAAACTACTATCTATACTGGCTCAGCCCATCAGAGTGATGACCAGATGGAAGAAGAACATCCATTGCCCAGCACGAATATTATACCTCAGGTTCTATTATTCTCCTACATACGATGTCCAGCATAGAATAAAAAAATTATGATGCAAGAAAGTGAGAGAGTAAAACACACCTCTTTAGGTGTGGTTCTGGTGATTACTCTAAAGAGATCAAGGAACTCACAGAACCAGAGCCAGAAATGGCCCTAATATTGGAACATTTAAACTGGGATTGTAAATAATTATGAAAACTATTTAAAGGAAATAGTATAAAAGGTAGACCCTGTCCATGAACAGATAGGAAATTGAAGTGGAGTGAATGAAACTATTTTTAAAATGTCAGCTGTATTTGCTAGCAATTTTTAAAAAAACCCACATATCAGAGACAGTGAATTTCTTTGATCAGCTTTTCATGAGACTGAATTCCCTTAGGTAAAGAATTAGTAAACATCACAATGATAATTAGATATTATCCAAAGAGAAACACATAGGGAAAAATAGTGAACGAGAACAAGCAACCAAACCAAAAGCAGAATGGATTGTCCAAAAGCTGTGGGACAATATTAAAGTATGGATATTGGTGCATTTGAAGTCCCAGAGGTAAAAGAGAGAAAACAGGAGAGTAAATATTTTAAAACTTTGCCAACAAGAATGTTCTAAAGTTAATGATGAAAAGAAACCACAGATGCAAAATAACTTGGAAATTCTATGTAGGAAAATACAAAGAAGACATAGCTGAGCACATATGCAAACAAAGTCCCTACTTTGAGGATATGTAAAAATTAATTTAAAAATTGATCATACAGTTAAAGGCAACAATTCAAACTATAACGGTTCTAGAAGAAAATGTAGGGAAAATCTTTATAACCTAAGGTAAGCAAAGATTTCATATATATGATACAAATAAGGGCATAAAAACAATGTTACAATATTAAAGCTCTATTGCTTCAAAGACATTCAAGTTAATAAGAATATAAGATTCAGACTGGGAGAAACTATTTACAAATAATACTTATTATTTAAAAATCTCTATCCATAATACAGAGACCATTTAAAGTGGAATAAAACAAAGGCAAGTAACCCAATTTAAACAATGGGCAAAATAAAAAGACATTTCACCAAAATAAGTTAAATTGATAATAAATAAGTACATGAAAAGATGCCTAACATCTTTAACCACTACAACTGCAAATGGAACTTACCTTAAGATTCTACTTTACACAGACTCGATCAACCAAAATTAAAAAGTCCATCGGTGCCAAGTGCTGACAAGGGCGGAGCAATGGAAACTTTCATACATTGCTGACAGGAATTCAAAACGGTACAATGAGTTTCGGAACAAACTCGGCAGTTTCTTGTATAATGAGATACACTCAACCATATGTTGTCACACCTGCTATCCCAGCTAATTCCTTCCCAGAAGTTTATTCCAAGAATAAGGCACACATCCCCAAAAAGAGCTGGTGTATACGTTTATAGTCATTTTCTTTATATTCAGGAAAACGAGAAACAACCCAAATGTTTTGCAACTCATGAACAAATAAAAATTGTGTAATATTCATACAGGGGAAGAGTATGCAGAAATAAAAAAATAGATCTGTGGAACAACATGAATACAACTCACAAGAATTAAACTAAGTTAAAGAGGCCAAACTTCCAACACTAGCAGTCTGAAGTGAATCTTCTCGAAGGCAATGTTTAATAGACTACCTGACACCAAGCACTTCAATAAAATGTTTTGGAAAAAAAAAATAAATTAATGCTCTTATAGGTGTAGGTGTCAGACACATTGTTAAACGATGATGTGACAAGCCACCAGGTCAGTCTTTTTGAGACTGACCCCGGCCCCTGCAGGGAGTCATTCCGCAGGGAAAAATCAGTCTTGTTTCCCTCTCTGTTAAGACACAGAAGACACGCAGATTGAAAGAACGAACATTCCAGATGACACTAAAAATAGCCTAGGATGATCCAGGAATGGAGCGTTAGTTTTTATTAAGCAACAACAACAACAAAATTGGGCTTTAACCCAGCTTGGACATGTGACTGGGTCCGAGCCCAGACACTGAACCTGTCCACCAACCAGGCAGGTGGGCAGTGGACATCCGTGTGTTCCAACACAGAGACTTACATCTGCCCTAATGATTAGTGAAGATGCTGCCACATGCCATCAATCCACTAAAATCAGATGAATTTTAGAGTCACAACCCAATATTCTTTGTAAAAATGAATCTAAATGCATTTAGAATTGATTGGGCTTACCTCACCTGGGTTCTGAATTGTTTCTCTCATTCACTCCATTGTCTGCACATAATTTAACTCTGTTTCTCTGTTCCTCCAGCATAAAATGTGTACTAATTTCAGGAAGCTAAATATGTAAGTTTTCAAATCCCTGGTCAACTGAAAGCCTCGTTTTATAGATGGAATGTAAAATATCATAACCTGTCTCACTTAGCCCGCATCCACAAGCAAATGCAAGCACCTAAGTGCTTGACATACTGAGTAGGTTAGAATACATCGGAGTTTTCAAATTCAAGGGCGGGTTAAAATGATGGCTTAGACTTTGTTCAAAGTTGGAGGTCCTTAAGTAAACAAGGTAAAGATATGAACCAGATAATAATGCTGGCAAATGGACAAGGTCTCTATCACCGGCCTCCTGTCCCGAGGAAGCGCGCCTGGAGTTGGGCGATCTTGGCAGCTTATACACTGAGCGAGACATCAATGCATTTAAAGAACCATAGAACTCACTAGCTTATTGTAGCCTTCATTTTTTCATCTAATTTGTGAGCAAAATCAACCAATTCTGTGAGCATCCTGATCACCAGGGTTTTGAATTGTACATCTGATAGGTTGTACAATTTATCTAAGCAATCTCTTCATTGCTTAGATAAAATGGCTCTGGAGCTTTGATTTGTTCTCCGGTTTGAGCCATTTTCATTTCTGGGTTTTTTTGGTTTTTTTTTTGGTCTAGTCACGGCTGTTAGGTAGTGAGGGGTGGAGCCTCAGGTGTTCCCCAGGGTGGGACAGCCCAGTCACAGGGTAGTGACGCTGTATGTGGGGGCGGGGTCTGAGAGGAGACAATGGCGCTTGCTTTGCTCTCTCTCGGATTCCAGTACCTTTCACTGCTTCCCCTTCGCCTGGATTATCTGCGTGTGAATGTGGGACCACCCGGTCAGCCAGCTGCCTTGTGCGGCCTCACCAGGTCTGCACAGTTGCCACCCCCGTGCCCAGGGCCTGCTAGTCACCGCCTGTGCACCTGGGGGCTGCCAGCCACTGCTGCCTGCGGCCCGGCCGCATCTCCGCTTTTTCCTGCCGCGACTCCGCCCCTCTTACCGGTCTGGATGAATGGTTGTTGGGCTTCCGAACAGTTCAATTTTCTGAGTTCTGGTTGTTTTCTTGTTTCTAAATCTTTGTTGTCCTTAATTTTGGTTGTGCGAGGAGGCACAGTGTGTCTGCCTACGCCTCCATCTTGGCCGGAAGTCCAAGTCCTGAAAATCAAAGACCTACATCCAAGATGGCTCTATCCAGCAAAGCTGTCATTTAGAATGGAAGGGAAGATAAAGTGCTTCTCAGATAAGGTCAAGTTAAAGGAGTTCATCATCACCAAGCCCTTATTATATGAAATGTTAAGGGGACTTATCTAAGAAAAAGAAGATAAAAAATATGAACAGTAAAAAGACAGCAAACTCACAGGTATTAACAACCAGACCTAAAACAAAAGCCAACTAAGCAAATCACTACAACAGGAGCAGAAACACAGAAATGGAGATCACATGAAGGGTTAGCAATAAGGGAGTGGGAAGAGGAGAGAGGGGGACAAAGTACATAGAGCAAGTAGCACAGATGGTGGGTAGAAAATAGACGGGGGGGCAAGAATAGTGTGGGAAATGTAGAAGCTAAAGAACTTATGACACATGGACATGAACTAAAGCGGGGAATGTGGGTGGGAGGGGGTGTGCAGGGTGGAAGGGAATGAAAGGGGGAAAATGGGACAACTGTAATAGCATAGTCAATAAAATATAATTTAAAAAAAGAAAAACCAAAAGTAAAAAAAAAAAAAAGAACTCACTAGCTGTGCGCTCACTGCCATTATAGTTCGGCCACATCAGCACTCAGGAAGAACTTCACAGCCATCTAAGAAAACAGTTCTGCCACTCAGTGAGTTATTGCTGCGTGGGGACCCCATGGGTAGCTTCTGGGTCTGAGAATTCCTGCAATGATACCTTTGGGGTCATCTCCCTTGACTACACTTAATTTCAGGGCTTAGGACATTCAATCCACTTAGGTCCGGTTAGGGCCATTCACAGTGACCTAAGCCTCTTCCATTCTTTCCTTCACGCTTACCTTTATTTTACAGATGAGAAATTCAGGTTCAAAGTGAGTTTATTTCCAAGGCTATAGAGCTAGTTAGAGTAGAAGCCATTTACCCCCCAGGTCAGCCGGGGCTTCAGCAACCATTTGACCCACTCTGGGGCATTCTCTCTCCCAACAGGTGCAAAGATTACTTGCCCTGGAAAGTGAGACTAGTCGTAGCCAGTGGAAATGAGAGCCTAATGAAGGAATTTTCGTGTTGCATGGCCTTGGAAATGTTCTGTAATTTCTCCTACCTTGGGTTCCTCATCTGTAAAACAAGAGATACATATAATGTCTACCCCATAAAGTTGCTGTTCAACCAAAGGAGTTAATAATGGTAAAGCAACACAAAATAAGCTTAACGGAAGTGTCTTATAAGTTTCTGTGACTGTGATTATGGTGATCATGGTGATGATGGTGGTGATTTTTCCTTTAGGAGATGAAAGGAAGAGATTCACTTGTCTGTAGCACTGTCAGGGGAAGCAAATACGTACCTCAGATATTCTGAGACTATCATCTTTGGAGATCATGTTTGAGTTCACCAGAATCTCAGATTTTAGCTGTGACTTAAAAAGCTGTCCTTGCTCTGGCTGGTGTGACTTAGCTGGTTGGAGCATTGTCCCACAGACTGAAAGTTGGCAGGTTTAATCTCCAGTCAGGGCACATACCTAGGTTGCAGGTTCTATCCCCAGTTGGGCCCGTAGGAGAAGGCAACCAATAAATATTTCTCACATGAATGTTTATCTCTGTCTCTCTCAAAGCAATGAAAAACTATCCCTAGGCGAGGGTTTAAAAAAAAGAAAAGAAAAAAAGAAAGTCATTCACCAGCAAAAGATATGATTCTATCAATAGTTGCTACAGATGACGAGTTTTATGGACCAGTAAGCAGTACCAATCATTCCCATAAAAGTCCCCCAGATAATTTTCCACGCTACCTAATACCATGATTCCCTTTTGTGGTTTCCTTTTTCCTTCAAGTCAATTTCAAATACTCATTTAACTTGATTTCACTTTTAGGAAAATATATGCTGGAGAGATTAGAATATGCTATTATACGCCTAAAGCTTCAAAACCTTTGGAGGATTTTTCAGGTCTTATTCTAGAAACCCTCCCCTTCCACTCCCTGAAATAGATTTGAAAAGGTAGTATTTGAAGACAAACTTTGCATATTCAGAATTGTGGCCTAAAGCCAAGCTACTTTACTACTTAGCGAATGCTTTGAAGCCTGAAATTTATTTATTCAGGCTCAGGCACAAAGGGACAAGTTCCGTGTTTCTATGGAGTCATATTGCTAATAGCTAACAGGCTCCTGTGCCTACTCATTTAATTTTGGATGTTCGAGTTTCATAAAGCTCAATTTCCTTTTAAACAAAAACAGCTAAAGAGGAAAATTCTGTTAGAACGATGTCTAATCTGTCTCTTTAACTACATCTCTACAATAATGGCTGTCAAATAGATATTTATTTCCCTGACCTCTCGTCCAGGTTCAGATTGCTATTTTCATTTTGTTGTAGGGTACTTATTTCTAAACTCGCTGTAATAATAACAGTGATAACATAAGAAATAACAATAACTATCATTTATTCAATAATCACCATTTAGCTGGCACTCGTGGTTAATTTGTGTGCATCATCTGATTCATGTTCCTATGAGTTTAATAATCTTTTAGGTGGGTATTACTGCTATGTTACTTTTTTATGTAACTGAGGGAGAAAGATTAAGCAATTTTGGAAATCTATGCTTAACATGGACAAATATGTTCCCCCCACCTCTCAATCCATTTTCCACATCTGGTATCCTTAGTGTCTATTCATGTCACCACTGTCCCAATTTCTACTCCCCATGTTTCACTGTAACTTCCAATTTAGAAATTCCTATCGAGCCTGGCCTTTCCCTTGCATCAGCACTATCCCATCTCGGGGAAATTCTTTATTATGTCTAAGTTTGGTATGTTATTCATACCCCAAGTATTCCTTCAAGTAACCTTCCCCTCAGAAGAGGACAGAGGTCCGTATTCAAATTTTGTAGCTGACTGACAAGCAGGCTGCACACTGTCCCCGTGGACCCCCTCTGGGAACCTGAGCCAACCCTTCCGCATCAGAGCTCCATGGGGCTGCTTGCATTTTCAGGCCCACCATGGTCTCTCTTGGCTCCCTGCCCTGGCACAACATACTGCTTCTGGCTGGAATACCCTCCTCTACCCTGCCCCCCAATCCAAAACATCTATTAATATCTATTCTTGATAATAGGCTCAGAGATAACCTTCCATGTAACAACTTAATTTGCAGACCTGAACTAGCTTTCACCCTGGTTTCCTTTAGCACCTCAACATCGTCTTCCATTTCACCGGCCACACAGGGCCATCATTTCTCTGTCTCCTTCTCTCTCTGCCTACCTGTACCACCTTAGGTCCTTAGGAGCAAGAGGAATGAGTAGATAAATGAATAAAAACAAATAGATCACCAAATCTAACTTCATGTCACATTATCAATAATTTACAAGTGTTCATAGACCTCAGGAGTCTAGTAACCCATATCTAATCCTGACTTTCCAACTTTGAAATCTTGGAGAATGCAATTCACCAGTGTGTGGACTGGGGATATTAATACCTCGTCTGCCTGGCAGGTGAGCTTTGCCACAGATTATTATTCAATGTGGCTTTCAGCTTTAAGAGCTATGATTCTATAAAACAGTAATTTGAAATATCTAACATGTCGTTCTGCAGAAGGAAATAGTTACATTGAATAATTTTTATCTAAAATACATCTATCTGCATCCTACCTTATCATTTACTTTCTTCTTCATCTTTATTACATGCCATCTCCTTCATTTTGCTCTGGGCATTCATTGTAAAATGTTAGGATAGTCACAAAAATGCTGAGGAGACACACAGTTTGCCCCTGGATAGCCATGAGAATCTATTAGTGATTTATCATCCTGGTACACACAGGCAGTGAGTGGAATGTTGAGCTAGTTCCAGTATTAATCATCTGAGAAAGCTAAGAAATTATTATGTATTTAACCATATACAGTTCCCAATTACCTAATAAATTCAGCAATCTATGAATATCCGACACTCTTTCAGCTCATTATCAGATTCAAATGATTATTTATAAAACACACAAACTCTGCTGATGAAGAGAAAATACTATGAAATTTCTGGTTTGAAAAATGTCATAGCTTACTCAAAAATATTTGATTTTTGACTTGGTCTTCCAATTCTATTTAGCATCAATAATGCTTGCAGTCTTCGAGTACTATTAGAAAGTGGAGGCTAAGAGTATATTATTTAGGATATTTACAATATCAGTTCATCTGCATGACCGAAAGACTCAAAATACTAGTGAATTTAATAAGGTAGGAATTTATTGCCTTTGCTTAAAAAGTCTGCACAGCAAATCCAAGCTTGGTGGTGCCTCTACAGTCGTTAGAAACTAAATCCTTCTAATTGTTCTGCCAAACTCCTTTTCGGCTTCCAATTTATAGTCTGAGAGGGCTGCTCTGGCTTTAGCTATAATTTGCCCGGCAAACAAAGTGTTGAAAACGCGCCTTCACTTTAAGCACGCAACCTAGCAATAGCATAAATCACTTCTGCTCACATCCTACCAGTCAGAAATCGGCAGAGCACGTGGCCGTAACTTTCTCTAAGGAAACATAAAAATGCAGCAACTGGGCAAGGGGACCCTGAGCCCAATTAATATTCTGATATTCTGTTACTAAAGGAAGAAGGGGAGAATGAAGGAAGCTGAGAGTCTCAGCCAGAAGTACATTCCAACCAAACATGTGTTCCACGATCCAACCGGAGACTAATTAATGAGCACGTTGTTTACTTTTCAGAAAAATTCCCATACTTAATAGAATTGTCTTATTGCTTTTAATTTTTAATTTTATTTATTTATTTTAAAGGGGTGGGGAAACTTTGTTTTAATTAAATGTTTTTAAAAGATATTGCCAAGCAAAAAAACAAAGGTTTCAATGATAACCAAAACATTTAAAAATGTTACCAGGGTAGGCATGGAAAATTCTGGAAAGTGCTAATTTTGCCTGTCTCACCATTGACTAGCTTCTATCCTGCAGTAGAAACCTGGAAGATTTTCACCAGGCATGTCGCAGAGACACAGCGGTTCCGCGTGCAGGACTATCGGTGTGAAAATGCTGTGTCGGACTAAAAGGGCCAAGTTTAATGACCCACAGAAGCAAATGCAATCGACAATAGAGCTCAAATATGATATGGAGAACAGAAATGTATCACTAGGGTTCAAAAAGATAGGAAAGGCAAAAAAAAAAAAATAGTGGTGGAGAGAATGGGTAAGGTATAAACCTATGGGCTTCTCATCTACCCCGTTGGTGTATATTCTAAGTAATCCCTTTCTTAAGTGAGTATTTTTGGGGGGTTCTCTTCTTTTACTTTTATTGTTATGTTGTCTAAGATCCACAACATAATAATGAATGGGTAACTACTGTATCATAAGTTTTTCATGCTCTACTAATGTTTACACATATATATTTTCTTGACACTACCACCATTCCAGGTGTGGCCCTATTTTTGCTCCCCTACATTCCTAAAAATTTTGGCTACAGCTTGTCTAACTCCCCTTCTCCCATTCTCCTTTAAAACCATTTCAACCCAGCTTTTACATCAGATACCTTAGTAAAACCGTGCTCTTTCAAAATGGCCAATAGTTCCAATGTGCTGAATATAGTATCAATTCTTAGTGCTCATATTATTCAACTAGTTATTAGTATTTGATACATATCATTGATTACCCTCTCTTTCTTTATCTACTTCCTTGACTTTATTACTCCTCATTTTTCTTTACTGGTTCCTTCTCTTTATATTAGACTCTCAATACACGTTTGCCTTAAATGTCCTCTCAGACTCCTTTCCCTCCCTACTGATATTTATTCCCCTGGTGATATCGTCCAGTCCAACACCTTCAAATACCATCCTACTGCCCACGCCCAAATTTACACATTTACTTCAGGCTTCTTCCTTAGCTCCAGACCCATATTTACAATGGACTATTTAATATCTCAACTTGGGTATGTAACACGTATCGCAAATAAGACATACCCAAAACTGAACTCCTGATTCCTCGCATGACCTACTCTAATTGTAGAATTTCACATCTTACGTGGTAACAACTCTTCATATCCAGTTTCTCAGGCCAACTATCTTTGAGTCATCCTTTCACACCAAAAGAAATCATGTTCTCCAGATGTTGACTCATTTTCAACACATATCCAGACACAACCATTTTGTTGCTGCGTCCAAAGTGACCACCTTGGCAGATTCATGGAGTTCACTTATCTGAATCATTCAACAGTTTTCTAATAAGTCTCCCAAATAATTTTCCCCCTCCTATGGTCTTTTCACAGTGAAAGGCCAGTGTGGAGTGATCCCAGCAAAGCCTAAGTCAAATTTTGTTATTTCCTGTTCAAAGCCCAGCCATGACTCCCCACCGTGCTTAACATAAAAGTAAAAACCAGTTTGGAACCGCTTCTTGATCATTCTCCTCCAGACCGGCCTCCGTGATTAAATTACAAAGATCATACAAAGGCTATTGCTTTAGCTTTTTAATCTGCCTAGAACGGAGTTCCACAAGATAGTTTTTTAATTGATTCCCTCATTACATTCAAGTCTTTCCTCAATTACGAATTTCTTGAGGAATCTTACACCACAACCCAACTTAATATTGTATTCTCTCCCTTCACCTTGTGAATCTTGATCCTGTTATCTTTTCTTCTTTTATAATTGATCACTAATTTAATTTACTGTTTACAGAGAGAATAGTTTTCTGCATGATAACAATGCTTTGAAATATAATGAGCTTTTATTACACCTCAGTATGTGGTCGATTTTCTGAAGGGTTCTTTCAAGCTTGAAATGTATTCTGCTGTTGTTGAGAGCACTGTACACTTGCCCGTAACACCACGTTAATTGCATTGTTCAAAATTTTGCATATACTTAGTGATTTTTTTCTGCTGAATTTACCAATTGCCAAAATAAGTATATTAAAATTATCTCCCAATCAAATGTGGCATTTGTCCATATTCCCATGCAGTCCTGTGAATTCTTTAAATATTTTTGAGGTTGGCATTAGGTGCATATCATGTTATTGTTTTTGCATTTTTTAATTTATTCAACTTTTTATCAGTATGCAGAGACCCTCTTTGCCACTAGTAATATTTTCTGTCTTCAGTTTTATATCTTTATGGATAATAATCTTAAACCTCTTTGCCCACTGGTTTTATTTTGTACATAGTCAAATGGAGGCACCAGAAATGGATCCAAGGGCAGGATGTCTCTGCCCTACCAGAGGCCACGGCTACTGTGGGACAGCCATCTTCTACAGCATTGAGTCTCACTGTGCCCCCCACTTCTGCAGGTGAGGCATCGGTGATGCCGCCCCACTCTTGCTGTTCTCTGGATGCTTTGTATGCCATTGTTAGTCTTCCTTTGCAAATACGTCCATTTGTAACGTGCTCCTCAATCACTTGGCTTCAGTATGCCATCTGTTTTACGTACCCCAAGACACAATAAGAAAAAGTTTGGTAAAATATTTATCCACATCCTAGCAAGGGCCATACACTGCCTTGCTGGAATAGATTCATGGCCGCCTCACCTTCTGTACACAACTACTTCTGAAACTTAAAGGATGTTACCTAAATCACACTGTGTGTATGTATTGATTTTAGAATCAGGTTGGATACATTTAGCTACAAGTGACAGCAAGTTCAGACAGCTATGACTTAAAGAAGAGACATTAAGATTTGAACTTAAATTATGTAAAAATACATTTTCTAGCATAGCTATATGTATAAATTTTGTACATATATAAATATATATATAAAGCAAATGTTACAAAAATCATAGTATGTACCCTGCACTTTATTTTTTTATTTCATGCTTTTAAAAAAATCTGCTTGGTATCCATTAAATTGATTTCACATTCCACTTGCAACATTGAGCTTGATATATATTGACTAAAATCCCAAGGGTATTCACACAAGCCACCCCCGATGCAAAGGAGCCTGGGAAAATGAATAGCTAATCATCCCAACCTCTAGAGGGAGAGATGGCAGCAGGGAAAGACAGCTTTTGAGGCAGCTATCTGGTAGGTAAACAATGGTATCAAAGAAAATATTTACCAAAAAGGAAAAGCAAGCACCACCTGACACGGTGAAATGTCACAGCTATTTTTGTTAAAAGTATGGACCAAGTGAGAAATCCCTGTTAACATTGCCTTTTTGTTTCAATGTACCCTGGGGGCTTTATCTTATTGCCACCACACACGTACAAAGCCAGTAATTATATAATATAATGAACGTGCTAACTACCATTAATATTGCAATCGTATTATAAAATATGTGTATCATATTAACATGCTGTACACCTTAAATTTATACAATATTAAAATATCTTTTAATAAAAATTAAAAAAATTAAACATTGAGGGGGTCGATTTGAAGCAACAGGACAATAATATAATTTGTATAAAAGATTGGAAAAGACATAATATATTGTGCTGGGAAATAAAATTAAAATTAAAATAAAGCTACTATAATTAAATAAAGTTTTGGTAACCCAGCTAGTTACAAAATAAATAGGCAAATATCAAATATTAGTTGTTTTTCACCAAACAAGCATAATCAATGTAGAAAGGGAAAACAGAATAGTCAATTCTATTAATAGGACACTATCAAAATTAAAATGGCATGTTTAATAACTTTCCAATACTATTAATTAGAGGAATCTATCCTAAAAAATAAAGTAACTAAAACCAAATATATATTATGGAAAGAATTTCCATAATTTTGCTGTCCAAAAGTATTTTTAAAAATGTGAGCACAACTACCAGCTTTATTAAAATAAATAAAAATAATGAATACATTGTGTCATATTTTAAATCTGTATATTCAGTGAATATTAAAAATGAGGTGAGATAGAAAAAACAATTATATAGAGAGTATGGTACTCTAATCAGGATGAATGAATAAAATAAATTCATGAGAAACAAATCAAAGAAATAGAGTAAAGAAATTGTCCACACATAGATTGTCAAATGACTTTTGAAGCAAGTGCCAATGGAATTCAATACATAAGGGAAGTCATTTCAATAAATAGTGACAGGAAACATCCATTAGAAGAACAATAGGCTTTTTCCTACCACATACCATACATATAATTAATATGGATGGATCATAGATTTAAAAGTTAAAGCTAAAACAATAAGCCATCTGAAAATGCATATATAAGATAATATGTTTGACTTTGTTATACATACTTTTTCTTAGAGAGGACACAAAGACCAGTAACCACAAAATAAAAATATATAGACTATATTGCATGACAATTAAAAATGTCTGCTCAACTAAAATGCCCTTACAAAATGGAAAAACAAGACACCCATGTGGTCGAAGTCTTCATCCATAGAGCTATCTGAGAAGGGACTTGTATCTAACATATATAAAGAACTCCTAGACTCTACAATCAGAAGACAATGTAAGTGAAGAAAGTCAGAGCACCCAGGTCATGAAATGAGATACACGAATAGCAAGAACAGGAAAGATTGCTCCTCAACCCCAGTGGCAGCAGCCTTATATGTATCCTGGAAATAATTCACATGGCACCCAGTGGAAAATGGTTAAGCAGCTTTTGCTATATCTATACTACAGAATACTATTTGGCAATGATAAAGAAACAAGTGATTCTTCCGCGCATCAATCTCAAAAGTGTTTTGTTGAGTGACAGCACCCAGCGCAAGAGAGTGCATGAGCTCCTTTATGTTAAAGTACTTGGAGACAAAAACCAGAAGGGCTGTGGTGTCTTTCTGGGTAAGTAAGAAATTAAACAGTTTGGATACAAGAAATTCTTCTAGGGTAAGTATTGTTCTAAACACTGAATGAAATGGTAGTTGCACAGATGTATTCTTTATCAAAATTTCTCAAACAACATATGGGAGATCTGTGCAATTTTCTGTAACTATACTTATTTTTTAAAAAGATTTTAATATAAGTACCAAGTCATGACCTTTGTAAGATTATTTCTTTTTGGGTTTTTTTAAAAAGGTATTTTGTAAATTTTGTATATTGACCCCTTATCAGATATATCAGCAAATATGTTCTCCCATTCTGTGGGATGTCTTTTATTTTGTTGATGTTTTCCTTTGCTGTACAAAAACATTTTAGTTCAATGTAGTCTCATTTCTTTATTTTTTTTCTTTTGCTTTCCTTGCCTGGAAGATATATCTGATAAAATATTGTTATGAGCAATGTCTGAAATTTTTCTGCCTATGTTTTCATCTATGATTTTTATGATTTGGGGTTCAATATTTAAGTTTTTAATCCATCTTGAGTTTATTCTTGTGTGTCATGTAAGGAGGTGGTCTAATTTCATTTTTCTGCATGTATCTAATTTTCCCAGTACCCTTTATTGAATAAACTGTCTTTAGCTCATTGTATGCACTTCCTTCCTCTATCAAATATTAATTGACTATAAAGGTGTGGGTTTATTTCCGGGCTCTCTATTCTGTTCTATTGATCTATGTGTCTGTTTTTATGCCAGTATCAGGCTGTTTTGATTACCATGGCCTTGTAGTATAGTTTCATATTAGGTAGCATGATTCCTCAAATTTTGTTTTTCTTTCTCAGCACCATTGTTGCTCTGCAAGACCTTTTGTGATTTCATATAAATTTTTGAAATATTTGTTCTAGTTCTGTAAAATACATCACTGGAATCTTGATTGGAATTGTACTGAATCTATAGCTTGCTTTGGGTAGTATGGACATTTTAATGTTGTTAATTCTTCCAATCCATGAACATGGTATATGCTTCTACTTATTTATAAAACTTGACACCAAATAAACAATTAAAAAATGGGCAAAGGACCTGAAAAGATAGACTCTTCTCCAAAAAGGACACACAGAGGGCCCATAGACATATGAAAAGATGCTCAAGGTCACTAATCATCCGAGAAATGCTGTCATCAATCAACCAACAACCAACAAGTGCTGGCGAGGATGTGGAGAAAGGGGAACAATTTTGCCCTGTTGGTGAGAATGCAGACGGGTGCAGCCACTGTGGAAGGCAGTGTGGAGATACCTCAAAAAATTAAAAATGGATCTGCCTTTCGACCCAGCAATTCCACTTCTGGGAATTTAACTAAGAAACCCAAAAAACTAATCCAAATAGAATATGTGCACCCCTATGTTCATTGCAGCATTATTTACAATAGTCAAGATTTAGAAGCAACCCATTATGTACAATAGTTAAGATTTAGAAGCAGCCCAAGTGCCCATCAGTAAATGAGTACCTAAAAAAGCTGCTTTATAAAAAATAATAGTCATCCTGAGAGTTGTGAAATAATATTGTGGTTTTAATTTGCATTTTCTTGACCACTAGTGATGCTGAGCATTTTTTAATATACCTGTTGGCCATTTGTATTTTTCCTTTGAATAAATAACTATTCAATTCCTTTGAGTTAATAGTTTTTTTTTTCTGTTGAGTTGTAGGAATTTTTTATGCATTTTGGAGGTTAAATCATCAAGTATATGGTTTACAAATATTTTCTCCCATTGTGTAGATTGCCTTTTCAGTCTGTTTACCTTCTTTGTTAATTAAGTACATGCCTAAGTACATATTTTACCTTTCTGTTGTTATTGTAGATACAGTTGTTTTCCTGATTTTCTCTCCAGATAGCTTATTTCTTAGTGTGCATTTATAGACATGATTTTTGTATGTTGGTTTTGTATCTTGCAACTTTACTGAAATAATTTATTAGTTCTAACAGGTTTTTGGTGAAGTTTCTAGCATTTTGATATCTAAGATCATGCCATTTGCAAACAGGAACAATTTTACTTCTTCCTTTCCCATGCAGACGCCGTTCACTTCTTTTTCTTGCCTAGCCCTGCCTTGGACTTCCAGTCCTCTGTCAGGTAGAAGGGACAAGAGTGAGCATCCTTGTCCTGTCTCTGATCTCAGATCAAAAGCTGTCATGTCAGTTCCTCGCCATCAAGTTAGGTGTGGGCTTGTCAACTAGGCCATTATCATGTTCAGGTGCTTTATTTCCAGTTTGCTGAGAGTTTCTGTCATGAAAGTAAGTTACTCCATGCTACATATATTAAGGAATACATTAGACACCATTACTTTGTATACATTAGCTATAATGTGGTATTCCAATTATTTCTTAACCATAGGCCAAATCAACAAACCTATGCCATCTGTATTTATTTTAATGTTTTTTCAAATTTCCCTTCAATATGAAGAATCACCAGGCCCCTTAGGAAAGAGTCATGTGTCCTAATCTTAGTTAAAATGTTCTGCATTAGAGTAATCTTTCCTTTAAGTACCATATTATTTATATGATACATGCTTGCCTGTGGTAGTATTAAAATATGCTGTATATAATAATTAGTCAATTTATTGTTAATTAAAATAAATTAAGAAAAATGGGAAGAGTTATGATAAATGTGATAGTTTACTTCAAAAGAAAATTATTTCACAGTTTGAGAGAAAAAAGAACTAATATATATTACAGGTAGTATAATATAATGTTCAAGGAGACATCTTATCATTTATACTATCATTTAAGTTTTCATTAATATTAAGATGCATGCATTCCTGGGTGGTCAGTAAGAACCATAATATTATTGCTATTTTATAATTCATCCCTCTATTTCCCTAAACAAATTCTCCTAAACAGTAAGTTCACACATTTCGTAGAGTCCCCTGAAAATACAATAATCTTATACACACTAAATATGCATTAGCATAAATATCCTGAAGACAAGAGAACACTTTCAGTCTAGAAAGAAAGATCAAAACAAGGTCACTCTGGAATTTTCAAATAATGAAGTGAAAAATTGGGGAGAAAAGAGGAAAAACAACATATGACACAAAATATCAGTGGGAATAAAAAGTGGTGAATTGATGCCATGGGAAATCACAAAACTTTCGCAGTTTACTTCAAAGAAAATGTTTTGCCATATGTGCTGGAAGGACATGTGCATATTTAGAGCCTGTGCAAACTGTATGTGATTAACTTGGAGAATTCAGATTGAATCATATCAAACAATTCCATTTATTGCCCAAAATAGCATATTTCCCCCTAGCAATCATGGCATATAGCATTAAACTATGCAATGCATATTTTAAAGGATGCTACCTACCCTACGGTAGGCAGCGCTCAGTGATCTCTGCCTCCTGAGAGTCATGCCCTCTGTGATCCTCCCCTTGCATGTGGGCAGTTCTCACCGGCTCACTTTGAACAAGTACCGTACAGTGGAAGTCACAGGATGTCAATGTAAGATCAGGTTATAAAAGGGCTGAGGCTTTTCTTGCAGGTACTGCCCTTCCTTCTTTCTCCCTCTTGAAACTCTCACACGGGGGAGAGAAATCTGGCCGCATGGTGAAGAACTGGTGTGTGTAGTCAAAGCCACCCAGACCATGAGGCCCGCAGACAGCTATGTGAGTGAACTTGGAAATGAATCTTTCCCCAGTTGAGCCTGCAGAGGACTTTATCCCTGGCCGACACCTTGATTACAGTCTGATGAGAGATCTTGGGCCAGAGGCACCTGCCAAGCCACGGAAACCAGGAGAAAATGAATGTGTGTTGCTTCAAACTGCCAAGTTTGGGAGTACTTTGTTATACGGGAGTACAAAGTTAATGCAAATGTATGTCAGCATGGGAAACAAGAGAGAAGTTATATAAATATGATGATTCGTTCAGATTTACAGAAAATAACACAATAATGATAACAATTTGAGTATTTAAACATAGAGAAAGCCCTTATTTGAGAAACTGAATTTACTACTTAATCTTGATTAAATTTTGTGCCAACTTCAAAATCAACATCGCCCCAAAGTTTTTCATAATTCACTAGTTCTGTATGATTTATCACACCACTAAAAGCTTTGATCACAAAATATGGCTCCGTTCCTTTCTTCTAGATACTTAAAATATAATGCAGATACAACGTGGACAGCTAGAATTTACAACCCTATGAGAATAGGTGCCAGCTCCCTAAGTTACGATAAGGAACAATAAGAACAGAATTGGGGACAGATATCAGAGTGCGACTGAAGTGCGTGAGCAGAAATGCATCAGCAGCAGCAAAAGAAGCCGTGAGCAGCACATCACTTACGGCATTCCAAATCGTCAGGACAAGGGAGTCGGGCATTTAGGGAGGTGTGTGGGGAGCGGTACATGAATGGAGAACACTCTTCTCACAACTCCGTAAACAGTACTTTCTACGGCTTGCTCTTACAATACTTGGCGCTTTTGTCCTTTCGGTTTCTGAATAGCTGGCATGTAGACAAATCCCAGAGAGACTGTGACCATTACAAATAAAAATTGGCCCCATCACATCATGGAAGAAGCCTAGTCACCTGATCTACTATTGGGATAAGCACAGCTGGGAACTCCACATCAGGGTGGGACTTGAGCAACAAATACAACTACTGAGTTGTCACTGAGTGTGTTTGTGTGTGTTTGTGTGTGCATTTAGATTTATCTTTTGTAGCAACTAGCATTTACATGTTCTGATTACTGTACCTACCAGCGGAGAGAGTCTTGTGGGCCTCTTTTGGGGGGAACATAAATATCACCACAAAGACACTGAGAAGATTCTATGTGTAGAGAAAGTGCATTTAGTGGTTAAGAACATATATTCTTTTTTTGGGGGGGTTGCTGTTTTGTTTTGTTTTTTTAACATTTCATTTATTTATCTTTAGAGGGGAAGGGAAGGAGAGAGGGAGAGAAACATCAATGTATGTTTGTCTCTCATGCATCCCTTGCTGGGAACTGGCCCGCAACCCAGGAATGTGCCCTGACTGGGAATCGAACCGCGATTCTTTGGTTCACAAGCCCGCACTCAATCCACTGAGCTGCACCAGCCAGGGCCAAGAACATATATTCTTGACCTACCTGACTTTGAACCCTAGCTCCAACATGTCATAGCTGTGAGATTTGGGGGAATTTATTTCAATTCTCTACACCTCAGTTTCCTTATGCATAAAGTGGACTTAATAGTTGCTAACTTTTACACTGTGGTAAGGGATAAAATGCATGAAGACCTTTGAAGCACATGGCATACCAAACACAATGTAATACTTTAAATTTTCTTCTTATTATCCAACTTCTCCTTTTTCTTACTCTTATATTCACTCTTGACAAGCATGCTTACTGAACTCCACCTTCCTTCTGACTATCCCACGCAGGCATTTTTTTAGAGGCCCCACAAAAGACCGAGAAAATCAAAACATACCTAGTAATTTTGACATAAGAACGAATGATTTCAATCAGCAAAAGCTGACACTTGAATAGAAAATAAATGTCAAAAGTGTGACTCCTAGTGAACTGGAGGGAAAAGAATCCACAGGGGGCCACTGGTAATCAAGGATAAAGACTGTGCACTGAGATTAAAAACAGCTAAATAGTACTGTAAAAATTGAAATTGTAACATAATTACATTTGCCTAAGAACATTATATTTAAATATGGTTTTTAAGGTGAACTACATTAAAACCTTACTATCCATTTTGGAATAAGATATTTAAAAAAATGTTGAGATTGTAAGTCCAGGCAATTAGAAGAAAAAACGATCATATCAATTCTTGGAATGGTATGATTTTGATATTTAAACAACATGAGTAAGGCCACATCCTGTTTCTCGATGGTAATAAAATAACAATTATCACTATTGTAATAGCAACAGCAGGCACTTACATAATCCTACGTGCTGGTCACCACCAGCAGGCTCACTACTCTAATTCATTTGGCCCTCATAACAATTCTCTGCAGCAGGAGCTCCATTTCCTCTATTTTACAACATGAAAAGCTTCCTTTGCAAAGGCAAAGTGAAATGCATCTTCCAAAGTCATATATTTAAGAAAAGGCACAATACTGCTGATGCTACAGGAACTGTTACATCTAGGTTTTTAATTTAACAAACAAATAAGCCCTCTGATAAAAAATATATCAAATATGGTTCCCTTTTAGGGTATTATGATTACTTTGAACTAACTTTTAAAAACACTTCCCCAGAAGCTCACGTGTCCACATAGGAACAGGTTTTCGTCGGCTGGAGAGAGAGGCACAAGCTGTGACTCTGAAGGAGACTTATTCCCCGAGAAGTTAACTGAATTAAGATCAGCTGTGACTTCACCAGACTTGTGCTCCAACCAGCTGAAAATCTAGGCCAAAGACCAGCGTGGAACTGAGCACTGTAGCATGAAACGAAATCAAAAGGATGCTCCGTAAGCAAATTTAATGATGAATGGCGGTGCGCCTCCCTGGAAGGAATATCTAATAAGACAAGCATGGATCAGCGCTCAGTCAAGTTCTGTTCAACAGCATTTACAATTAGCTGGGACCTGAAGCAATGATTAGATTACTGACTCTAACAGGTGGCATTAATTTGAGAATTAAACCAGGCCACTAGATATCAACATGCCTAAGTATATAGAAACTAGAAGGGGAGATAACAGATAAATATGAAAGATGATACATTGATTGATTGATAAGAATAGGTATTGCCTATAAGGGAGAAAATTGTTCTATTTTGACACTGATAACATTTGGTTGTCGAAATAAATTTGACATATTTAGTATTGTACACACACTTGAATAGCTACATGATAATTGAGTTGCTTTATTTCAGCCATGGTCATGGTTGAGATAATTTAAGGACATGTTTGAGACTCAATGTAGATACAATTCTTGCCTCATTCTAGAAAACGTACACGTTAATGTTCATTTACTTCTCTTCCGGTTTATAATTCCTTACCTTCAGGATCTTAGCTGCCCCTTACCGCTCTTTCATCTCTGTCTCTCAAATCCATTACCATTTGTTATGGCTACGTGCATTCTTATGTCCAGGCTTAGGAGAACTGTGCACAAACAGTCGTGAAATGAGGACCTAATGCTGTTATTCTCATGAGTAAGGTAATGAACGGAACACTGTGACATATATTTATTAAAGTTTTCTGTTTTCCTTAATTGAGTTGCCTAGACACGATTTCCAGATAGGTGATGTGATCTCAAAACGCTCAAGGCTTCAAATGCCTTCCACACCCATTCTATTCCTCCCACATGGTGTCACTTCCTAGATGGATTTGGGAGAATCTATTTTCAAGACTGAAATATCAAGGAACACTACTTGGAAGATGAATGGGGAGAAAGAAAAATAAATAACTTTGATGTAAGTGCACAATTTCTCTCCAAATAAATTTTTCCCAATATGTCATTTAAATCCATCTTCTCTGAATCCTCATATCCCCAATCAAATATTTTCATTACACCCTTATTTTCTGTATCCATGTTGGCTGTAACCCATAATAAGTATGATAAACTGCAGAGTTAAAAAGTAGTTGTAAACTGCAACTATTTAGCTCTCAAGACGTGTATGAGCCATCGCAACATTTTGAAGCAGCACGTACGTTTTCTTTAAAACTTTCTTCAAGGAGATCCTGCTTCATATTGTTAAATAATATTAACGTCTTATTTCTATCTTTCCTAAATTACCTTCCTCCACAAGGTAGATGTGATTATCAGCTGTTTCAAAATGTTAATAGAGGCACATTATCTAGATTGATTTTTATTTACAGAAAGATATATCTAGTATAAAAATAAAAATGAATTGTTCAAATAAAGGTAACACGCAGTTGAGAAATAATAACCATTAAATAAAAATAACTAATAATCTGGGACCTAATAATTTGTTCTTTAAAATTTCACATAAGTGTTTCAATTCACAATTCTGAAAGTTTTTAGCATAATTTATTCCCTTTAAATTTGTTAAGGCAGGTTCAATTTGTGCTAATCATTTATGTAGGGATCCAAAATTATCAATTTACTGTTATTTCTGCTAAATAATCTTTTCCGTGATTGGTGTAATAATACACATCTTAATTCTTTTGTTTGTAAATTAGCCCATGATAACAACTACCTACTTGAGGATTTTATTTCTCTAATTATTCCTTCACTCTTCTGCATCATCTTTTTTATTACGTAGATGAATATCCAATCCTGCTGTAACAGCTTCACCTCTTATAGTTACCTAACAGGTTCCATATCTGCCCAGCTGCTACTCTCTCTCCTGTAAGTATACACCATTCTACTTCTAGTATAGTTTATTCGTCCTTTATTCTCTTTTTAAAGCAATGGCACCAGAGGTTTTCAAATTTCATTAATATTTTCAAATAACCCGTTGTAGGTGGGGTTTTAGGGTCTCTTTGTTTACTGACATCATTCATTTCTGCTTTTATCTGCATTATTTTCTCTGACTACTTTTGACATATTCTACTTCCTTATTTCTAGCTAAATAATGAGTATTTTGGCTTTTTTTCTTCTCTACTCTAAGTTAAGGCTGTTATGATTTTCCTGATATAGCTTAATCTCACAAGCTTTGATATGTAATATCTTTATTATATTTTATTACTTAAAAATGAGAACTTAAAGTTTTCCCATATCATACTGGAAATCCTTGTGAATGCAATAAGGCAAGAAAAGGATATAAAAGGAAAGCAGATTGGAAAGAAGAAATAGAACTGTGTGCTGTGGAACAGCAGCGGGGAGAGAGGAAAGCAATGCCTTGTGCCGGATCTTAGTGGGAAAGCTTTGAGTTTTTCATCATCAAGTATGATGTTAGCCATAGATATTTCACACAGAGTCCTTATCAAGTTGAGAGTGTTCCCCTCAGTTCCTAATTTACCAAAAAATTTTTATTGTGAATGGGTGTTGAATTTTGTCGAGTGCTTTTACTACATCTATTGATACAGTTGTGTGTTTTTGTTCCTTAGTCTACTGAAGTGATGGATTACGGTAATTGATTTTGAAATGTTGAACCAGCCTTGCATACCTGGAATAAATTTCACTTGGTCGTGGTATGTAATACTTTTATGTGATTTTGGATTCCATTTGTTCATATTTTGCTGAGGAATATTTTTAAATTATTGCCATAATTATAGGTTAACATGAGTCATAAGAAATCTGTTGCTCTAAAAAGCTGTAAGAAGTGTAGCTTTTATACTCACTTCCCTCTGGATGCTACTCTTCCCTTAATGCCTGATATTCATTAATTCTCTTTCCATTTTCAAAATTTTGTTATTTTGTGACTATTCCACAAAATACCATCTTTCAGCGTGCAGTCCTTGGGGACTGGCTTTTTTCACCGAGGCTCAAACTCTGGTGAGTCATCCAGATTGCTACCTGTACCCACAGTTTGTTCCTGTGTTATCCCTGAGTATTATTCCATGGAATGAATTTACTACCATTTGATTAGCCACCCATTGAAGACATTTGGGTTGTTTTTAGTTTTTAGTCATTCTGAAAAAAAAAAAAATGCCGTACATAGTCACGTACAACTTTTTGAGTGGCAATATGTTTTAATTTTTCTGGGATAAATATTTTGTATTTTCTTGGTCATGTTGCATGTTGAGTTTTAAGAAATCTCCAAACTGTTTCTTTTTTTCAGAGTGGATGCACCAGTTTCCATTCTTACCCATAATACATTACGGTCCAGTTTCTCTAGATTCTTACTAGCATTTGGAGTCCTCATTGTCTGTTCTTCTAGACATTCTGGTAAGAATGCAGTGATATCTCATTGTGATTTTAATTTGCATGTGGCGAAAATGTCAACATCTTTTTGTGTGCTTATTTGACATGTGTACAACTTGTTTTTTTTTTTTGAAAAACAGCATTTCATATCTTTTTTTCCCATTTTCTAAGTGAATTTTTAAATTTTTTCCTGTTTAGTTTTCAGATTTCTGGATATATTCTGTCCTTTGCCAAATATGTGGTTTGCTAATATTTTCTCTGAGTCTATAGCTTCTATTTTTATTCTGTTAATAGCAGAATATGTCACAGAGAAAATGTTTATAATTTTATGAAATCTAGTGATCAACTTTTCAATTATGGACACTTCTTTTGCTGTCAAGTCTTTTGGGTCCCTAGGTGCCAATGCATTGCTCCTGGAATTTTTTTTTAAAGTTTTATGATTTATTTATTTTACATTTAACACATAGCCCGTATTGAATTAGCTTTTGTATTATGTATGAGCCTTATATTGAGGTTTTTAGGTTTGGGAGTTTTTTTTCTGTTCTGTTTTGTTGGTGGATATTCAATTATTCCAGCACCACCTGTTTAAAAAAAAAAGCTTTTGTCCATTTGTTTTTCATCTTTGTGAAAAATCTGTGATATCTATGACATCTTTTGTTTCTCTGTTCTGTTCCATTGATACATCTATTCTTTCTCATTCTTTCTCCAATATCACATTGTGTGGATTATTGTAGCGTAGAGTGTCTTGGAATTGAGCAGACTCAGTCCTCCATCTTTCTTCTCTTTTTGAAGTTTTTTTTTTTTTTAACAATTCCAGTTCTTTTGCATTTTCAAGTAAATTTCAAAAGAATCTTGCCAATAGCTACAAAAATCATCTTGCTTAAATTTCAACAGAACCTGTGTCAAACCTGCAAATAAAGTTGGGGAGAATCAGCATCCTTACTATGTTGAGCAGTCTAATCCATGAAAGTAGTGTGTCTCCTCAATTATTTAGGTAGGTCAGCAGTTTGTAATTTCTGCATGCATAACTTGTACATGTTTCATTAGGTCAATACCTTAAGTATTGATTCTTTTTAAGCAATAGTTAGTACTATTGTATTTTTAATTATTTTTGTGTCCATGTTTTCAATAATTATAGATAAGAATGCAATTGTTTTAAAAGCTGTTCTTTCATCCTGCAACACTGATAAATCCACTTATAAGTTCTAGGATTTTGTTGTAACTTCTGTGGGATATTTAACTAGACAATAATTTTTATTTTCAAATAGGGAGAATTTGTTTTTTCTTCCTTTCTGAGCTATAGGAGAGGGAAAACATAGGTTTACAGTTGTGAGTACTTGAAACCCAGAGTTTATTCTTCTATTATTATTTATTAATTATTGAATTATTTACTTTATCACAACTGTAAACCTACTTTGCTAATCTCAGTATATGAAGTCTGTCTGGAAAAAATCCTGCCATTGTTAATATAACAAAAGCAGTTTGTATGACATTTATGTAACCTGGCAGCCAAGGAGAGGGGACTGGAATGTGCATGTGTAAACAATGACTTCACTGTACCAGTCAGTGGGGGCAGTAGACGCTGCTGAGTGAGCATGTGTGCTGTGTGGCCATCACATTCAAAATGACTGAGCGAGTAGAGCAATGAACCTGCATCAGATTTTGCATTAAGCTTCACTATTCCTGTGTCGAAACTATTCAGATGATCCAGAAGGCCACAGCTATGGGCAACTGGTGATTGGCAGCTTCACCATGACAATGCGCCTGCTCATACATCATGTCTCATGTAGAGTTTTCGCTGAAACATTGAATCACTCAGATGTCTCGGCCCCACTACAGCCCAGATTTAGTGCCCTGAGACTTCTGGCTTTTCCCAAAACTAAAATCACCTTTGAAAGGGAAGAGATTTCAGACCATCGATGAGATTCAGGAAAATACAACAGGGTAGCTTATAGTGATTGAGAGAACTGTGTGAGGTCCCAAGGTGCCTACTTTGAAGGGGACTGAGGCATCAGTGTGTTCTGTACAACGTTTCTTGTATCTTGTATCTTCTTCAATAAATGTCTCTATTTTCCATAGTACATGGCTGGATACCTTCTGGACAGACCTTGTATATGATTTATTTCCTAGAGTTTCCTTATTGGACCCTGTAGAATTTCCAGCACCATGTTAAATAAGAGTAGTGATCATGGATATCTTTACCTTGTGTCTAATCTTAAGGCTCAGAGGAGTAAGCTTTGGTCAGCGCTGAGTTTTTGCTTTGTTTTGTTTTGGTCTGCCCATGTGGGTTTTTCTGAATTGCTAGCTTCTTCAGTGTCAAGTACAGAATATGTGAAGCAAATGAAACTCCAGGCAACTGACTACCATGTGGTTCCTTGCCTCCTGACATCCCTAACCAGGCCACCTGTCAGAATATCCTAACGTTTGCCTTACAAATAATGTCCAGGGATATTTAGCTGTACTTAGTTGGAGGAACAAAGAAAAACATGTCATTCCCCACTTTCTGTACTTTTATGCTATAATACCTCCTCAAACATCACGGTGCTATGATTTTGCCTGTCTTGCTTAATCTTCAAGGTAATGGTCAATTTTTCATACATAGAATATACCACTACTTTGTATCAACAGTTATTTATTCTTGGTTAGCACCATGGTGAAGGGAGTGACTGAATTCCTATCCATTACCACCAAGCAAAGAGATAAAAATGATACTTCCTAACAAACAATAGGAAGCAAACACTCTAATCCCTTGCTTCAGATGTTCAAGGAGTTATAGCTACTCAAGCACTTCTTATCCAGTACAGCTACCTTACCATATTTTAACAAAATAACGACTGCTTTCACGCGTGCGTCAGGAACATAGATGCACTCTTAATTCAATTTGGAACAATACATTGTTTCCAAAGAATGGAGGAAAATTTAAAAATATCTCCCATGTTTGGCCATTTGGAATGGCTGAGATGCTGTTAATTAATTTCAGCATCCTTGTGGCTGACAGGGAATCTGCAAAGAGAATTCCTGACTCCCTAGCAGCTAGCTTCAATGCAAAGCAAGCGTTACTTAATTCCTAGGATCAACAGGGCTAGTGTTAGAGCTTATTTTTTCCCCGATGCTGTAATAACCACAGCTGTGCTTATTCATGGGCACAGAAAGGGTAGAAGAGGAAAAATTCCGAGGATTTGTGTGCTTATCAGAAACATCACTCCTGAGGGTCACCACAATCCTAAAAGCCATCTATTCATATTCTGCAGATAAACTGCATAATTAGCAAGATGTCTGGCTTGCTGGCTGAGAAATTATATCTAGATGATAGTAAAGAGCTGACTGATCTTAATACTGCACAGACTCCTAGTATACATATATCAGAATTTTTTAAAATAGAACAGAAACCTGCAGTGTACCATTAGAAAAAAAGCATTTCATGTGTTTTTTAAAAAGCCAAATTAAAAATTGTTAGGAATTTAGGTTTTTTTTTTTTCTTTTTCTGCCATGCTGAATTAGAGTAACAGAAGAAAATCATTGAAAAGGTAACTTTAAAACTAGAAAGCAAATTTCAGAGATTTGATTATAGTGATTCTAGTCAAGTATCTTACATGCAAACAATATGTTAGACTGTGACACAGGTTCACGACCAGGGTATCCTCATGCACTGCAAAACATATTGGAGTAAAAGGCTTTTTACCTCCAAGAACGGAGACATTTTTACAGACTTTGTAGTATGTTTAAATACCTAATACAACAAGAACCAACAATTAGAGTTTCGGTTTTGTTCTGTGTTTTAACCTGAACTACACCTCTTAGGCCCTATGTGTTCTTTACAATAATATTAATTTAATCTTAACATGCTACCCAAGATACAAAAAGCTCTAAATTTCATAATAGAGAATGTCTTCCCTTTAATATTGCTTGCCGATTTTAACACGATTTTCTTTTATACCTACCTGTGGAGGATGATTGCTTCATAGTTACAATTAAGATGCCTCATCTTCTCTTGAAGTAACTAAAGTAAAAATGAAAACGGGAGTAATTAAGCAGCAGATGTTCCAAAAATGAAAAAAAAAAAAAGGTTAAGAACATTTGCGTGATCAAAAGTTAACAACAACAACAAAAAAAAGGAACCCTAAAAAGGAAAGACTGAAGAAATCACCATATAACCTGGTGGGCTGATGACTCATTGACTAATATTACTTTTCAAATAATTTTTGTGCCCAAGTTTCTTTGAAGCAAAATCTGCTCCAGGTTTGTGAGTGAGATACAAAGGAATGGGCCATAAATTAGCAGCAACTAGCCTTACAAGCTCCTCTCTTGCCTCAACTCTTTCCTCTTATGAAAATCTACTAAATGCAACCGCCATCCTCTTTTGTTGAGACATGCAGTCAGGGTACCTCGTTTTCCTGACACAAGGGACAGATACTTCATCCTCAAAGCACAGGACTCCACCAGAGTGGGCGCATGGCAAGTTCCGACCCCAATTTCTGAATTTATGAACCTGTCTTAATGTTGATATTTATAAATCTCTATGGCAGAAATAGGATATTTTGCTATCAGTAATGGCTATCCACCAAATGTCTGTTTCCCCCCTCAGTCCATATATGAAGCCCTACTCCCCATTATGAAGGTGTTTGGCCATGGGGCCTTTGGGAAGAAATTAGGTTCAGATAAGTTCATGAGGGTGGAACCTCCATGACGGGATTCGAACCTCAACAGAAGAGAAAGAGACCAGCGCTTTCCCTCTGCCCCAAATGAGAATATAGAAAGAAGGAGGTGTCTGCACATTAGGAAGAGGGCTCTCGCCAGGCACCGAATCTGCAGGCACCTTCTCCTGGACGCCCTGGCCTCCGGAAATGTGAGACACAAACATCTGTTAACCTACCAGGTATACGGCATGTTGTTACGGCCGTCCAAATCGACGGAGACAATAACTCATTGGTCAGTCCCAGTCTGAGGGCAGGAGAAGACCAAGGTCCAGGCTCCAGCGGCCAGGCAGAGAGAGAATTCTCCCGCCCCTGGCCTTTGGGCTCTACTCAGGCCCTCCGCAGACTGGAGGATGCTCACCCGGACCAGGGAGTGTGATCTGCTGCTTTATTGCTCTAGCAAGTCAAATGCTGATCTCATCTGGAAACAACCTCACAGGCACACCCAGGTGTGTTAGCCCAAATATCCGGGTGCCCTGTGGTGCTGGCAAGCTGACAGAAAAAATTTCCCGTCATAGTAACTTGGTTATTATATCCACTACAAGTTTCTTCCTCTTTTTTTCATTAGCATTTTACATCTCTTCAAGGTCTTAAATTTGGTAATTTATTCATTCACTCATTTCCCTATATTATGTACCCCCCTCCCCGGCACCATGCTAAGTCATGAAGAAGAATAAAAAATTCAACATGGAATACTTACAACTAATAAATAGTTTTGGTCTGGTGGGGAAAAATAATCAGTAAATACTATATAATGTGATAGCAACTCTATTTACTTTGTGGACCAAACTATAAGAAAAATAAGCAGGTAAAGGGAAGTTTTCCTTTACCTAAGGGAAATAAAGAGAATAAAGAGAATGTGAGATATTTGAACTGGGCTGTAAAGAATGAACACAATTTTGTAAGAAACAGAAAGGACAGAGCAACCAAAGGGAATAGTCTACAAGGAAGGCACAGAGGCCCGAAGGATCCTAGTTGGGGGTTGAAATGAGATGTCTCAATACACTGACACTGATAGCAAGAGAAGAACCAGACTAATGTGAAATCTCTGAGCACTTATTATCCTTAATGATCAAGCAGTAACAATTATATCAGCCGCTTTCTCCTGAAACTCTCTCTATAAATGCCTCTCTGCTCCACCATTGCTGAGAGATTTAGGAGTGTTACTAAGTGTGGTTCACTCTGTGAAATGCTTTCATTCGTCTTACCCTCCACTGGTACTGGAATTCCTTCAGGTTGACCACGTTACTTGGGATTGGTATTCTAGATAAATACAACGTCTCAAAAGGGCCATAAAACGGGCCATTAGAAACTTAGCACAAATTAGCTTTTTCAATATAATTGACTGTACACAGAGGGACCGTATGGGATTTGGGACATGATGCCGGCCCATTTCAATGCAAATGCAAGGAACAAAAGTGTGCAGCTAGGGGACTGTGTTCTGAGAGGACAGATCTCAGCAGAAAACCGAAGCAGATTTTCTGGACAATCTAAGAAGCAGCAAGTGACTTTTAATTATCAAAATCAGGAGGTCACTAAAGCAGTGAGTGACAGGGCCTGAAACCAAATATAGTTCAGCTAGCCAGACCAGTCCAAGGCTCCTCCCAGTTTAAGGACTGGAGAGAAAGACAACTGTCTTCATTTTGGGTAAGTACCAGCAGAGCAGACAAGGGGGAAGCAGAAGATGCAGGTACCATTAAGTATGACAGAGGTGGACGAGGCTCGCTGTGGTTTGCCTTTGCTCTTCACAACGGCATGGTCAATTCTCTGGGGTCTGGGTGGCCTTATGGACTCTTTATCCGCAGGTGAGAGAGCCGGAAGCAGTCCCTCAGCCTTCGCTTTTTATACTGCATTTGGGTAGACAGCTGGAGGCATATGTCAGTACCCACGTGTCGGCATTATTCCCATGTAAGAAAGCATTTACAGGCCCTAGTTGTGCGATCTCGCCTTTTGTATGTCACTGAGTCACGTTACGAGTTGGAGGCGTCGCTGTGGCTGGCCGGACCGTGGCCCACCAAAGCTGCATGCCTAAGACCATTCTGTCTCTACAGAACAAATATTGCAAAGAGATTCTTTTTCAACAATAGACATTATTCTATTTTATTTTGTTTCCTATTTATATTTTTGTTTGCAAAGCAATTCCAATTGTCCACTTTCTTATTCTGTCCAAATTTCAGCATCCATGTTTTTAGTCTATGGGAAACCACATAAATCGAAATGCTTCTTTGAACTCCTAGTTTGTTTCTCCAGATAATTCAGCTTCGTGGCTTTCCATCGTGTATATGTAGGTGACTGCCTATCACTCAGTTTACACTTAGTAAGGATGACATATTTCAGCTTCCTGTGTTAGTTTAAGAGGTCACACATTCAAAACCTATACACTTAAAATTTAAAGTTCTTGAGTTTAAATTCTTACTCCAAGTTCAAGAATCTAATTGTAGACAGTAACTCAGTTTCTCTGAGCCTCCCCTGGTGAATGGAATTGATAAAACTTACATTACAGAGAATTGTAAGAGAACTAAACAAGGTAAAACATAAAATATATTATTGTACATGCATATACCAAAAAATACATAGTGTTGAATCTAAATCATACATCCCCATCTTTCGGACATATCTCTTTTCTACTTCCATTAATTTATTATGAAGTTATTTACATTTATGCATTGATGTATACCTTTACTTATTAAAATATGCACTCAGTATTGGCAAGGTTCTCAAGTTCAGTAGGCACTCTGGTATTTGTTGAATAAATAAATACTATATATTTACTTATTTAATCTTACAGTATCTTAGATGTATTTATGTGTTGGGTGATAAAAGAGGAATACAAACTAACCCAAGACTGCTTGTGTTTGGCACAAAATTTGCCTGGTGAATATATATGCAGATGGCACAGATGGGCATGAATATGGACATGGGTATGGATGCCGGAGGAATTCCAACACCACAGCATCTCAACATGACCAAACTATCAGATTTAAGAAGTTTAGTACCAAATCCTCAAAGTCATGATAATGCAGATGATAACTAAAACTTACATGGTTTGTCCCATTTAACCTACATGGCCATTCCAAGATGTAGGTTCTTTTATGTATCCCTACTCACCAACATGGAGAGAGAAAGAACAATCAATGAACTAGCTCCTAACAGAAAAAAAAGAAAAGCTTAGACTTAAATCCATATCTGAGTTGAAAACTCAAAACTTAGCCTTTAGATTGAAATGAATAGCATGATTTCCAAAGGCAACCATTGAGTTTCCCCACAAAGATTGACGATGACTTGGCCAAAGATCATCTCAAAGCCATTGTCTTGAGTTCTGGCCAATATTTTAATATCCCATGTTGCTGATTTTACAAAATGAAGCATCGAACACACAAATCTCATTTGCCAAATCGTGTAAGTTGCATCTCTTAACCATCTGATCTACTCTGGGTCTCATTAAACTGGCGTTTCTATGCTTTCTAAGATAGTGGTGGGGACCCACTGTTGATCAATTACCTGTGATCAAGCGTGCAGGCCATCAAAGAACTTGCTGCATCGGAGGGCAGATGAACCTGGGGGATCTTATGCCAAATATATAACCTACGACAGGCAGAAAAAGGAAAAACAGCTCATGTCATGTTATCCCATTTGTAAACTTTACAGGAAATAATAACTATTACGAGTGTGAATTTCAAAGCATCTTATTAGCACAACCCCTCTGATAGGTTAGGGAGAAAAGTGTTAAGCTGTAGGACCTGTTGGATGGTTAATTGTGTCACCATTTTGCTCTCTGAAAATACCTTCATTGAATCTGTTGTCAGAAGTTCAGGGAAACAACAGGGAGAAAGCTCGCTGAAGATGAGTGGCCACGTGAGGTGCCCAGTGTCCTCAGAGACACTAGTAACTAACAGTGATGCTTGGAGATCAGACAGGGCCTCTGTATGGAAAGACTTTCTGAATGTCTCACACACATGAACAGTTTCTTCCAAAGTGGCCCAGTCCTGGCTGGCATGTTTCAGTTGGTTGGAGCACCATCCTATAGACCAAAATGTCATGGGTTTGATTCCCAGTCAGAGCACATAGCTGGGTTGCTTAGATCCTGGTTGGGGCATGTAAAAGAAAGTAGCTGGTTGATATTTCTCTCTCTGTCACTCTCTCTCTCATCTTCTCTTCTCTTTTCTTTCTCTTTCTCTCTCTCTCTTTTCTTCCCCTACCTCCAACTTCCCCTTTCACTAAAAGCAATGAAAAAATGTCCTCAGGTGAGGATAAAAAAAGGGGGCCTATATAGCTCCTATTTTTGACATATCTCCTTCCATTCAAAGCAACTTCCACACTCCAAACACACATATTTAGTTGCCTAATCCAGGATTCACTCCAGAATCGATATTATAAGCTTAAACTAAAGAACTAAATGGGTATGTAGAAACACTAAATTCTTCTTCAGGGACCCTACTCATTGATTTCCCTTACTCTCATTTTGTGAAAATTAGGCAATGCAAAATGTCTTTCTTTCAGAACTTAACATCAGACCCTTAATGAAGTGCAGGGGTATATGGGTAAGCCACACTGTGAATATCTGTGCAGAACTGGTGTTCAAATTTGTAAGAATGTATAGAATGGCAAGTCAGAAGCACTGAGTCAGAATAATACAAGCACAGAACTGAGCCAAGACACATGAAGCATAACTTTTTTCTTCTGCTAAATTTTTCCCTTTACATGTTCCATCTGTAAGATGAAAAATTTGAGCAGTGTGACCTTGGGTTCTTTTCTACTTGGTTTCTATAATTATTAGACAGCAGAGCAGACAGAAGAAATGATAGAAGTAGTGAATATATTTTAAAGTTTCATATGGGATTTCTTGTTCACTGCATAAAGTCCAATGGCTTTCCAGTTAATCAGAATAGAATCTGAAGGCATATATAAGAGGATTCATTGAAAATAAACCTATAGTTGTATTTCATTCATAAAATGCATAAGTATTTAAGTCTGAAAAACTCAAGTAAAGCATAAGGTGATTTTAAAACCATCAAAATGAATGCTTTTAACATTTCCTTCACCACAGAGATGTAGAAAAGTTAATCCAACTCTTGAGACTTAGGACTTCTAAAAATAGAAAAATTTAGTAGACCACAGACAACTTTTTATAGAAGTCTATGCTGTTTCTTTTTTACCACCTGGAAGTCGTTAGGAAGTTTAAGGAATTCACCTTCTTACATCCTTCTTCCCAGTGATTTAAGTGGAAACAGGTGCTGGTAGCTTAGCAGATGTAAATGACCCTTTGCAAACACCTGCCAGCTAAAACTGTGAGTGATCCTTGAGCTTTGGTTGGCTACCAAAACTTACCCAAAAAGTTAGTTTATATTTAGTACACTATAGTTCATCAAACTCTCTATAGGTTTTTATCAGGTGTATATGAGAAGAATCGCTAAACATCAGTTAAAGCACCAAGCAGGCTCTGTGGTCATTGAACATATCTAGGGAACAAAATCCTGTTTTCTTCAGCAGCCTGCAAACAGGACTTCCTGAATATATGGACAAATCATTTTTAAAATGCACGCTTGGTTGTAAATACTACTGAAGTGTTTAAGTCTGTATACATATAACCAGTATTGAAATACAAATTAATCAAGAATCAGTCATTGAACTATTATAGGCAGATTGCTGTATATACTCTAAGCCAAAAAGCATTAAGAATGAGAATAAATTTGTTCAATGCCAAAAAAATCATAGGATACTTTTACCTTTGGTCTGCTCTTTCTTCTTCACCTGATTTTTTAAATCATGGAAAGTTATATATAAATATATGGGTATGGATTTAGATGTTCATATAAACATATACATAAATGTACATACCTAGAAACTATCTAAATATATCGCTTTTCTAGAGTCTGATTTACCATGCTCTATAAATATTTCAATATTTTGAGTCATTCTTGGTTATACCAAAGGTTGTCAGCTCAACAAAAGGATATCAAGGTCATGTTTTAGTGAAATGATTAGTCAAAATCCTTGTGCCATGAAATGTCCCCTAGGAGTAGAGAAGGCATCCCATTCGAAATTTTAAACTCTTCATACCAAACCCCCTGTACATTGCTAATGTAATTTAATTTATAATTTACTTAATTTCACATTTTAATTTCTGATATTAGATCTTCACATGTTAGTGCTGATATATGCCAATACAAGGGCCCTCAGAGCTGACCATATCACCACGACAAGGACAACGATTAAAATGTCCATCTCTAAGAGATACAGTGGCCAAAATATTGCTACGAGCAATGTCTGGGATTTTATTGCCTGGTTTCTTCTAGGCTTTTCATGATTCCATGACTTATGTTTAAGTTTTTTATCCACTTTGAGTTTATTCTTGTGTATGGTATAAGTTAGTGGTCTAGTTTCAATTTTTTTGCATGTACCTGCCCAATTTCCCCAGCACCATTCATTGAATAAACTGTCTTTACTCCATTGGATGCTCTTGCCTCCTTCATTATAGATCAGTTGACCATCAAAGTATGGGTTTATTTCTGGGCTTTCTGTACTATTCATTAATCTATAACCAAACAATGGTATTTACAAGAAGTTCCATTATTTTAAATAATGATTTGCAGTTTTTCAGATCTACACCTGCTCCATATCCTTCCAAACAATGAATATTGTCAGTGCGAGTGTGTGCATGTTTAATTTTCCAATTCTAATGAATGTGAGGTGGCATCTCCTTGTGGTTTTAATTTGCATTTTCATCATGATTATCAATTTCTGAGCTGTATATATTTTTGTATTTGGCTTGCTGACCTATTTTTTATGTATAGGGTATCAGTTGAAGGCTGTTGTGCCCTTTTACATTGGGTAACCTGATTTTTATGATTTGTAAGCATTCTTTATACATTTTGCATGTCACCTGTGTCACACAGATGTATGGAAAGCATGTATCGCTGTTTACTTGCAGCCTGTCGTTCCCATTTCCACTTTCTTAATGGTGTCTTTTGCCGAGAAACAGTTTTTTTCCATTGTGATGTAAGGTCCAATTTATATTGTTTTCCTTTCACGATCAGTAACTATATCAGTTTGCTAGGGCTGGCGTAACAAAGCACCACTAAGTGGGTGGTTTAAACAGGAGAAATGGATTGCCCCACAGTTCCAGCGGCTGGAAGTTAGAGATAAAGGTGTCAAAAGGGCTAATTTCTTCTGAGGCGTCTCTCCTTGCTTTGTAGATGGCTGTCTTCTCCCTATTTCCCCTTCTTATAACACCAATAATTTTGGATTAGGGCCCACCCTAATAACCTCATCTCAGTGTAAATGATTAAATCTGCAAAACTCTGTTTCTCCAATCAGGCCACAGTCTGTGTTACTAGTGATTAGGGCTTCAATATATGAATTTTGGGAAAGGGGACACAATTCGACCCATCAGAGTACCTTTAGGGCATAACAAATCCTTGCTTGCCACAGCTTGATAAATTATTCTCCCAGGCCTCCTTCTAAAACTTCAATATTTTAGCTCTGACATTTAGGTCAAAAATTTATCTCTAGAAAATTTTATTTTGTTTGGTACCAGTTAGAAATTAAATTTCATTCTTTCAATAAAACATCCAGCATTATGCCATTTGTTGAAAATCATTTTCTTTCCTCATTGATTTCTTTGGTGCTATCATCCAAAATTAAAATTAATTAGCCATGTTTATGATGTAATTGCCTAAAATTAAAACTGACCATTTTTGTGAGTCCATTACTGGACTCTCTGATCTATTCCTTTGAGTCATTTTTCTATCTTTATGCCAATAATCACAGTTTCTTAATTATTGTACCTTATACAATAGTACAGCAGCCTTCTAGTAAATCTTGAAATCCTCACCAGTACTATGTTTTTCAAATTCCAGCTGCCTTAGCAATTCTAGACTCTATTCTCTGTTTTCCCCATTTAGAGAGATTTTTTTTCTTACTTTATTTCTTTGCATCGTAGTTTAGAAAATACTCCCAGGCAAAAAGCGGCAGTAAATGTGGAAAACGTGGAGCTTACTTCAGTTCTTTCAGGACTTGCAGTCCTGCAGGATCTGCTGGATAATAACTGTCTGTTCATAAATGTTTTGCAGTTGTATCACTGTTTACTACGGGAAGTAGATCTGAAACCAGCCACACCGCCCAGCGAGGATCAGAAGTCGCTTTGATGGATCGATTATTCTGTTCCAACAACTTAAGGAAAAAGCTTTTGTTTGTCAACAAATAATAGGTTTTGTTGCTAATTCTGCAGCCCGACTTCCTACCCAGAATGACATATCTCTTGTCCTTTGGAGTCCTAGAGCAGCAAGGAGCGACTGGGATCCGTAACTGGGTGGGCGTGGCCATGTAAGCTGTCAACAGGGAGAGTCAGCTGAGGCAGGTGGTTAGGTGTGCAGTAATTTATCTGAGCCAAAGCACACCCGTGATGGTCACACAGGATTTCAGCTAATAGAGAGGCTTACACAGAAGTCAGAATCTAAGGAGGCTTGCAAGAGCTGTGTTTGGATAATGTTTTATTTTCCATGAGTAGAAATACAAAGAAAACAGCGAGGTTTTGGAGTTATACACACCTAGTAGCAACCTGGTTTGAGCCCTTAGTCTGGCTATAATAGAACAACTTCTTCTACCAATCTCCTCATGGGTTAAAATGGTATCAGAGCAATGATTTTTATAATGTTGTTTCAAGCAGTAAATCAATTCATCCATGTAACTCGTTTGTCATAGTATCTGGCTTTCCCTGTCTGCTTACTAAATGGTATTTATTGTCATTTTAAATGAAAGCAAATGCAACAATCTTTGGCTGAATGCTAGAAGCCAACAAACGCCATCATGTACTGGCAAATATTCCCAAGGAGCCTGGCAGTTTAACGATGTGGGCCAGGGCATTAAAGATAAAAGATAACGGGGCAAAAAACACAAGAGTTACTTAGATGTAACTCTTAGGAAAAAAGGGTAAAATTCACCTTTGCTCCCAAACAAATCCTGGTATATTTTAAGAAAATAAACTTTCTGAAATTTAGTCTTCTAGTATAACAAATTCCCTTTACTTTGTGTATAGTTCTATTCACACACTCCAAATGAAAACAAAAGGAGCATTTAACATACTGAGTGTGTGTGATATCTGTGTAAATATGCACACTCAGTCAAAAAGTGACTGATTTTGCATTTTTTGGCAATTTAATATTATTGATTTTTTTCCACTTCAAACACAGTGCATCTTAAATATCATACTGTTATTTTGTGGTTATGAAAGTTCTCTGTCCCACATACAGGGTCCAGCACAAATAACACCCTTTTCTTTTTACAAAATCTTATATTACAAAATCATAAGCATGTCATTCTGTAACATAACAATATCACACTCAAGCACACCACACAACATTTTAGGTGAAATGTTCAAATTGAAACTATAAATTATTACACCAATATTCTTACCCTACCAACCACACTCAAGCAGGCGTTACTCCTGCCGGACCCTGCATTATTGGCAAATTTCACACAACTGTAAGAAAACAGTACCACCTTAGAATTTGGGTATGATTTAAAGACCCAGAAGGTGCGAGAATATTTTTAATTATATGCTGCTCCTTATTAATAATATTGAATTTAATAAATATTTAGCAAATGCTTACATTTTTTTAGGTACCTTTGCACATATAAACCCATGCAAAGAAGTGTAAGATACAATCCCGGGCTCTGAAGACTCCACGCTCTTTCAAGGAAACTCAGCTCAGAAACTATTGTAAAATGTGTTGCTAGCATATAAAAGCCAAAGAACATCTGTTTTCTCTTCTAGAAAACTTGGCAGAGGGCTCACAGAAAAAGTGATACCCCTGCTATGTGTTAACATATTAGTTATATCTCTTAGGAGGTCAGTAAAGGGGAGAATCTTCTAGGTCAAGGTAAAACCACAAGCAAAAATTAATGGCACAAGATTTTAAAACTGTATGCCATTTCAGAAAATAGGTTAAGTTAGAGCATGAATATGCAGAAGACAGTGACAGAGTATCAGAAAGACAGGAAAGGAGAGGATTATGAAAGGTTTTAATACCATCGTACAGTGTTAGATTTAGAAAAATATATAAAATATTCTATATATAATACATTGTCACATGACATATACAATATATAAATATACAGCATATAATGTATAATATTGATCATATAATTTTCTACAGATAATTTCCAATATAAATAGAAATTGAAAGATTATTATGGTACGAGGAACATGCCTCCATTCCCGCGTGGAGGAAACTATAAAACAATAACTCTGTACCATGAGAATGATACATTCACTATGTCTCATATCTGGATTGAGGTATTTTTATTTAAATTTTTACTGATCAGAAAGCCTTTCAACAAATTCTTCCGAGTTACCTAGCACTTTGTTTTGGCGTGTCAGGTGTATGTAAGTGGATACTGTTTGCTCTGATGTCTCCATAATATAAGAACCGTATACGGATGTTTGGGGATTTCCCTAACATCCAGCTCTGGAGCCTGCCTCCCCCTAGGAAAGCAACACCCCCGGACAGCTTGGGTGCATCCATGACCTAGGCCCCTGCCTAAAATAGCGCTTCTCCAGTCAGTTACCCGCCAAATGCAGGAGAGCAGAGAGGAAGGGCTCGCTGAGGTTGCTGGTTTGCTTGTTTGTTTCATCTGAGGAGGCGTTCTCTCTAGGGAAGCAGCCGCAAAAGTGCACCAGCAGCCGGATCCTCCCTGGACGGGCCCCTGTGCTGTGTGGTTCGGGGTTGCGGATCAGACTTGACCGTCCTTCTTTGATCTCTTCTCTGAGTCTGGGTCTTCCAAATGCCTAGGCTTCCAGCTGCGCTCCGAGCCACCCAAATTCTTTTTCACACATCTATTTCCTGCACATTTCCTGTGCAGACAGATTTTGTTGTGTGCAAATCAGATCACAAATGCAAGGTGCGTCAACGCTTGGAGAGCAGGTGCAGGGTCTGTTGCCTTTGCAATCTTCAGCGCAGAATTCGACAGTAGCTGTGCAACTATTATTGAAGACGCATACTCAGTAAACTAATAAAGAGATGGTAAGTGTTACAACAACACTAGTGATTTGAAAATTATGGATAACTGTTGCAGGCTGATTTAACTAGAAACTTGGCATGCTTTGAACAGAATGTCTAAAGGACTTTCAGGTCCAATGAGATATCTAAAACATCCCAGAATTAAAATAGCAGCATCTTAGAATGGAAGGGCTTTCGATGAGTTACTTGTTTTCTATTAGCCTCGTTCGACATAATTCGACATAATTTGAGTATCACTGTGAAGAAGTGCCATATGGCCTCAATAAATAAGTCTTCAATGTGCTTCACTTCTCCTCTAAAACGTATATAAAAGGTCAATTATCCCTAATTAAGTCACTATTTTCTTTGGTAAGTATGTGCATGTTTTGGTAATCAAATACTCAGGTATTTTCAAGGGAAAAGGGGAAGGGTTTAGAGCAACAAGTATGAAAGACACATGGACAAAAGTTGGGGGGGTGGAAATGGGAGGGAGCTGGGGAGGGCTGGGGTAGTGGGCTGGGATGGGAGTAGAAGACAGAAAACTGTACACAAACAACAATTAAAATAAAAAAAATAAAAAAAAACAAAGGTATGAGTCAGGAACAGTTGAAATGCTGTGCTGTCTTTCAAAAAAAAAAAGATGAAGAAAAAAGTATATATTGGGGTTGTCTTGTGCATTATCACTTTTACCTCATCTGTGCTCTGTCAAAATCTTAAAGCTCCCTACCCCCTTCTCCTAGGTGAATGGGATAGAAGGGTGATCTGGAACAGGGGCACGCCAGGTCTGGTTCTTAAGGACCACCACCTGACACGCAAGAGCTCAGCATACACTCACAATAAATCAGATGACACGAGGCAGGTAAGAGCCTGTGAGAGAGGGGAGCAGGTGCGGCTGTCCAGAACCAGGTCCCACTGATGCTGGGAGGTATGGGAACGGAAAAGCGGTGAGAGCATCCGATGGGGCACTATCGTTGTCTGCTACCTTCTTTTCTAAGATTTTAGGGGGAAAACCCCACTTCACTTAAACGTGTGCAGTAGAAAAGACTTCGAGTCAAACTCCATATTAAATTTTTGTAAGAAAAGAAATTGAGCAGGAAAATCTGTTCACAGGCAAATGAAAGAATGCCAGAAAAGCACGCCCCCAAAACTAGAGAAAGCTGTGAAATAATGTTTTTTAAGTGCTCTAAAATAATGTTTAAAAAAACACTAAAAGGAATAAAAGCACTGAAAAAATACTATTTAGGAAAGATAAGAAATGTAATAACCAGGCAAAAAGAAAAACTGAAAGGACAGCTTAGAGAACATGAAAGTGCATATAATAAATTTAAATTATTTATCTAATATACAAAAATATTTAACAAAGAATAAACCAGAAGAACAGAAGAGTAGATAAACACAATAAATAAAATGCTGTAACATAAATACAAAATGGAAAAAAGGAAAATGATAAACATTAATAAATAAAGATACAAGAAGAATTAAAAGAAATATATAGAAATAATAGAAGTTCAAGACAGACATAATGAACTAACAGAAGACTTAAAGGTCTACATTTACATAAAAACAACAAAAATCAATTGGAAGAAGGAAAGAACAGAATAGAAGTAACAATAGAAGCCAGAATTTATTGAATATAATTTGTTTTGCAGATTTGACTTCGGATACACATAAATTACAAAAATTAAGTAAAAAAAAAAAACAACCCCTAATAATTACAGGCATAATAAAAAAAGTACACCCAGCAGTTTATCGAGTTGGCAGCATGCCGCCCAGAGAGAAACTGTACCAAGTGACCTTGCACGCATGTAATATTACTGTACACCTGCTAATGGAGCAGACCTTAAGGACAAACAGAAACTACTGCAAAAATGCTTACACTGCTTTCTGAGACTATGTGATTGATGCTCTTGTTGACAGTTTTAATCCAAGACTCTACTGTGTGTGTTATGGAAGAAAACAATGCGTATAATATTCATTTCACTGAGACCAGAGGCTAGAGTGTGGTAAAAGGGGGTACAATGGTAAGACTGATGGAATTATGTTTCAAAAAAAGAAAAATTTTAAAACTGGTGCCCTGATTTTGCATTGAAAGTATCGCCATGAACTCATACTTTATTATATTAAAGAAAGAAGAAAAAAAACACTTCCTTGCCCTCTCCATTAAAAAAATTAAAAACTATGACAACCCATTGAGTGCCTGACAGCCACATTGCTGACTTTTATCATCATTTTGCATTAAACAAAGACTCCGTGGCGATATATCTAGTTCTAGATACAGGGAAGGGAATGTACAAGGCGAGTCTAGACTACTTTGTCATTTCAGGAAGTGAGCAAGATCTCAGAGATGAAAGGGATAATATCAAAGGGACTCTGGGACCAAGTTGAAGCTCCTCCCAGTCAATTATGGATCAGTTTGAGCAACATTAGAAATAACAAATGCAATGTACTGGATACAGACAAAATGTTTAAATGTATACATTCACAATAATGTGATAGAGAGATTAGCAGGTAGATACTCATCATTTTCTCATGATGCTGGAGATCCAAATCATTATTTTGGAATAAAAGTTAAATGGTGGAAGTGATTTTCCTGCAAGAATTCAAAATAAACACATGGCCGAGTAGGCAAAGTTCCCCTTTACAGAAATAGAGCAACTCAGTGAAATGAAAAGATGATGAAATCAGATCGCCTTTTTGCAAACCATAACGAGATAGCTGCTCCAGGTGTGATCACAAACGATTTCTAACCGTACAAAACGTGAGAGCAGATACCATGTCCTTCTGGTGAGTATCCACCACACACCCATCACGTGTTCTTGGGAAAGGTCTCTCCTGAATCTCACCAAGCCTCCAGAGAGCTCCAACTACCAATCTGTGGGCAATACAGCAAAGGAAGGAACATATCGGGATACACCACAATTCAGACTGAGGGATTCAGACTGATTTTTTTAAGCAAATTAAGTGCAAAGGTTGGGAAAGAGAAAGAACATTTATTGCAATATATGAAACTCAGTTTTATCCTGATCCTAATACAATTTGGGAGGGGTGCTAAAATTTTCTGCAAAAAATTATATAAATGATGTTTTAGCAATTCCACAGATATTTTACGGCCATTAAGTAGCAATGTTTTGAAGTGTAGTCAACAAATTTGAAATGTTTACCACACTGCCTGAAGTAAGATAACAAGCAGAATGACTGTTACAATTGTACATAAAAGATAGTATACATGTAGACATTTATATACATACATATGTAAATACGTGCATATATATGTAGAAGATAGATGAAAGACTGATAAATGGGTGGATAGAAAAACAAATACATGATAAATAAAAAGAACCAAAGGTGCATTTCATAAAGTGATAGAATTGGGCATCTGTTTCCTTTTTTTGTGATTTCTATCTACTTCAAGTTTTCAATATATTTTGTTCAATAAAAACATATTAGTGCAATAAAATAAAATTATGATTAATTGCCTTTTCAAGTCTTTTGCACCTGCTAAGAATTCCTTTTCCCTTCAGTGAGGACAGTATGGTTCATAAAGAACAGGGTTTATAAAGTCAGTCAATCAGGGTACAAATCTCACATCAGTTTTCATTTTAAACCCAGACTGTAAACACCATCCTACATTGTATGGCCCTTTAAACACAATGAACTTGTGTTTAAAAGGAATTCTACAGCAGAGCATCTGGCATCAAATTGTGGATCAATACACTGTAATTCTCCTTGTGTTTCCTCTTTGGATTCTCAAATCTGAGAAACCTCTTTCTTATCTCTACCATTTACAGAAATGCATTAAAATCACCCCAAGATACAATATCTGAGATTCCAGTAAACATTTTGCATTCATTCATTTTTTTTTTCACTGACACAACCTGGATTGGTAATTTGTTACTTTCCACACATAAACATCTGCATTGTCTAGAATCCATTTTCACAAGATTCCACTTGCGGTCTTTCTGATAATAAAAAATATATGAAGAAAATTTGTGTTCCCGGTATTCATTTTCTGGGGTGAAAGTCCAATTGGTATCTAAATGCGGTCTTTTAATTCTTTAGCATTTCAGTGCTAAGTAAATTTCAGCTGTCCTCATTTTTTTTTATCACATTAAAATCTTTCTGCCTGAATCTTTTAAAGGACAAATGGTATTTTGCAACATAGATTTGGCTTTGGCCTACAATTGAATCAGTCCTCTACATCCAGCCAATTACCTTTGAACTAAACAGCTCTTCTGTGCAGATCAAAATAACACCTTTCACACTCGTCTGTCATTTCAAGTTCATGCCATTGTTAAGTCGAGATGGTGTCTGTGTAGCCCCTACATTGAGGGGACTTGCAGGAGCTCTCGGTTTCGTTCTGCCTCTCATACTTCAGACAACTACAGATTTTAAATGACCCCTCGTTCTCACTCAAAACCGATCCGCTTCCCTCTAGGCCCTGTGATGGGCTCTCTGTAGCTATCCAGGAGGCTTTGAACTCATCCTTACAATCCATTATCTCCCTGTTCATATTTAATGGCCTACTTTCAGATCTGCTTCGGAATGCTGTTCTGCAAAACCCCCGCACAGTATATGCTGCTTTTAGTTATATATCACAGAGGAATAAAGTGTCCCTAGCTGGAAATTTAGCTAATAAATATTGATTACTGTTAATAAAACAGTAGATGGAAATAGCTTACTTCCTTACTTAGCTGACTTCCTACAATTTCCTGAAAAATATACATTGCTAATCAAATGTAAGAGTCCTTAAACATGTAGAAATAAATTGAAGGCCAAACGTATTTACAGATTAATCAATTAGTCATCATTCTTTCCATGGAACCTACATATCGCCCCTTCAATCCCCACTCCCAGCCCTTCTATCCTGCTCTGATTTTTCTCTTTTCCATACCACTTATCACAGTTTTATGTCCTATATAATGCCTTTTTCTTAGGCCTATTTTTACTTCATCCTCTCTCTGCTAGAAATTATGCTTCACAAGGGCAAATATTTTTATCTTGTGTTCATGGATACGCAGCAAGTGCCTACAGCAGTGCCTGGCTTCTAGTAGGTACACAATAAGCCCTACTATGGTATTAGCACATAAATGTTTCATATATTATCTTCTCCTCCCCTTCTCTGGCTCTTTGCCCCTCGGCCAGTGTCCCGTCTCCCAAACTCACATACGTTTCATTCTTCATCTCTGTCCTTTGACACCCATGCAACACGAGGCTGCCAAAACGGAAAAAATCTTACCTGCAACCTCTGCGAGAAGAAACGGAATTTTCACGTAGAACAAAACCTTCAGATAAAGGGGTGGAATAAGGAAAATCTATTGATGGAACTTAAAATATACAGCCCAGCAAACCAAAAACATGGTAGCAAGAAGACTACCCCTTTGACTGTGGAATCATTTAATTTGGGTAAAGCAATTTAAATGCAAAGTCCCCCTCTCTCCCAATCTTCAGTGTGACTTGCAGGAGTAATATGCTCCTACAGATGACTATGGTTTTTGTCACTTGGACTGTAATTGGCAGATTACACTTTCTTTACACGTATGTAAAAAGCTAATCTCTGGCAAAACACTGAAGGAAGAGCAGTATGTTTCCGCTTCACACTTTTAGGGCCCTCCAGAGAGGGTGAATGAAGGAGCGAAGTGCTCTGTAGCAGACTCAGCGTTCTCCCTATTTTGGACACAGAAGACTGTCCAAAGAAACCATTATTAGTTACGAGACGCTAAACGCTTTCGATAGTTTCAATTCTGTAGAGCACTCCTGAGCCAGGAATTCATTCTTAACCCTGAATTTTCAGAACCCAATAAAAATTTGGGGGTCAGGGTGTCTGTCGCAGTCCAAAGGGCTGTTCAAACTTCATTTGCTCTCTACATCCAGAGAAACAGTTTAAGACCAACGTATAGGGATTCTCCCTCATTTTACTGATCTTTTTTTCTCCTTCATTTTAAATCAAGACTTGCCTTCAGTCCATAATGTAAAGCACTATATTGCTAGCAATAATTACAATGTATCTATAACTGCATATAGTATCTTCTCAACCTGGGATATCCACTGTACCTCTTTTTACCCATTTATTTTTTGAAGTTTTATTCAATTTATTGGGATGAAAATTGGTTAATAAAATCATATAGGTTTAAGGTGCACAATTCTATAATCCACCACCTGTACACTCTGCTATGTGTTCACCACCCCAAGTCAGGTCTCCTCTGTCCCCAGTTATCACCCCCCTGTACCCTCTTCTACCTCCCCCACCTCCATCCCCTCTGGTAAGTACCATACTGTTTGTTGTCTCTGTCCACGAGAGGTTTTTTTTTGCCTAATCCCTTCACCTTTTCCACCTAGTCCCCCATCCACCTTCCCTCTGACAGCTGTCAGTCTGTTCTCAGTGTCTATGAGCCTGTTCCTATTTTTTCTTTTTCTTTTCTTTTTCTTTTTTTGGTTGTTGTTCATTAGATTCCACATAGAAGTGAAAGGGCTCTCTCTTCAAGGTCTTCTCCTTATGTAAAAAGAATTCTTCAACCACATGGATTGCTCTCTCACCGTACAGTCCTCTTGTCTCTTATATTATCCCTTTGGAATTTTATCCTAGAATATTTTAATTAAAATCTAAGTGTTTTGAGCAACTTAAGAATGATAAGTATATTTAAAATATATCTAAATTTCCCCAAGAAATTGCTTTGTAAATAATAGGTACACAATACTATGTACCGCTCTAACATTGTTCTGTATTTTGCATCCTGTATATATCCTGGGTCCGGCAGAAGTAACGCCTGCTTGAATGTGGTTGGTAGGGATTATAATACGGGAGCAATCATGTACAGTTTTAACTTGAACATTTCACCTAAAAGGTCACAGGGTGTGCTTGAGTGTGATATTGTTATGTCACAGAATGACATGCTTATGATTTTGTAATAAAAGAGGGGCATTATTTGTGCGATACCCCATATATATAAAGTTTTTACTGCAGGTATGCGAGCAATGTCCTGTAAGATTGTATTTTATTTTACTCTGGAGACACCTATGACATATCATTGTGTCTAAATAGGGCCTAACTTAGTAATGCACATATGAACATAATAAACATCTAGTATGCTGATGAGGATATGGTTATTCCTAAGCAAAGCATATCCCTGCATTAATTTTCTTTAATGGAACATGGACCACAAATAACTACCACAACAGAACTCCGAAGTGCATGACACAGCGCAATACCATGTAACTCCTTTATGACTTTGTTTAGTCTTGTGTCCTTGTTATTTGTACAGTAAGTACGCCTATGTAACACTGAGATGATGTCATTATTCCACCCACCAGTTTCCTGCTTGTAAACTGCTTATAATGCATTGATCTGATGCATAGAAGTTATTGCTATTAATATCCATAAATCTATGGCCCCTGAATCTATAGATACCTTCAGATTGAGGAGAAGTCTTTTCAAAGTAGGAGTGCTCTTTGGCTATTTGATTAATGATTGTTAAAGAACCCACTGTTTTCCACAAATACCCGAGGTTTTATAAGCCTATCTGTACGTTCTATGAGACCATGCTACATTAATCCACCAGTGTTTCTTTAGTACCTAGAGTACCTGCCATGTGTCAGGTTTTGTTCTAAGCATTGGGGATGCATCTGTGACCAAAGCAAAGATGTGTCCCCATGGAGAACTCATGAGGAAGAAGACACGATACATTTAAAGTACTGTAGTAAGTTTGTCAGATAGTGATAATCTCTGTGAAGAAAATGAAGAAGAATAAAGAGACAAGGGCTGGAGATGGGTCTGAAGCAACATTTGAGTGGAAAATAAATTTAGGGACTGAGCTAAGCAGAATCTGGGAGAAGAACCTCTCAGCAGAAGAAGCAGCTCTACTTTGATTCTTGTTGGGAATACTGGTAAAATAACAGGGAGGTCGGTGTGGTTACACCCCCAAATAGCATAAACGAGGGAGAGAGTGTTAAATGGCCAGGGGTCAGATCGCAGAGGGCATCTACACTGTAGGTGGGAATTTGAATTTCACTCTGAAATTCAACTGGAAAGATCCAGGTGAATTCCAAGTATTTTGGCCTTAGGAACTGGATCAATGAAGATGGTTATTTATTGAAATAAAACATAGCAGGTTGTGGAAGAGAAATCAGTAGTTTGATTTGGGACATGATGCATTTGAGGTGTCCATTGGGATTCCAGCCAAGGATCTCAGTAGGCAGATAGTGATATTACAAGGCCGGAATCATGGTGAGGTGAACAAGGTACTCACCTCTTTGGTTAGATTTAAAGGCAAGCCAGAACACTCCATGATCATAATCTGTATTTTAATGTGATATTTTGTTAAAAATCAAAATTAAGGTGAAGAAAGTAGCAAAAATTTTAACTGCATTTTGGTAGGGAGGATTTGGTCCCTCTAATCACTGCCACTTAGTAATGCCTGTGAGTACAGGACCTCACCCGCTAAAAGGGACTTGGGTCATGTTATTAAGGCTGCTAAGCAGTCTCTCTGAAAACCAGGGGATCATCTCCAGTCATTAAATAAGTCCCATATAATCTCAGAGCCCTTAACAGCAGAAAAGAAAACGAAGAGTCTCAGAGATTTGTGGTAGAAGAAGAGGCAGAAGACATCAAAAGCATGAGAAAGACGCAATTCACCATTGCTGGCTTTGAAAGTGAACAGCAATGCATCTCAAGCCAGGGAATGGCAAGAGGTGGGCTCAAGGGGCTAAGAACAACCCTTGGGCAACAGCAAGACAGGGAACAGGGACTTTAGCCCTACAACTTCCAGGTACTGAGTTCTACCAATATCTGAGTGGGCCTGGAAGCCCATTCTCCCTCAGAGCATCAGGAGAAGAGCCCTGTCCAGCTGCCCAGCCTTATGGGGACTGGACCACAGCAACCAGATGTACCTATTAGACTTCTGACCTACAGATTGTGAGATGTGCATTTGTTTGATTTTTTTAAAGATGCTAAGTTGCTGGTGATTTATTTCAACAGCGATAGAGAAATAACACAGACAGGATCGATATTACTGGTTTTTCCTTTTGTCTCATGCACACTCCAGTGTGATGTGGCTCAGTGCTGTCAAGTCTGTCCCACCTAGAGAGATGTAAATGTTTGATTTATCTTATATATGCTATTTCAAAGGAGAGTTATATGTGATTGCTTAGGATGAGTGTAGATAGAGCAAAGGAAAGCTCCGAGGACTGAGCCATAGAACACACCAACTGTGATGACTCAGCAAGGGAGGAGGATCCAGGACAGGCTAAAAAGCACCGTCCAGGAGGGCAAGTGGGACAAACAGAACTATCTTGTCCCAGAAACCCAGAGGAGGGTTCAATACGGCTCTACAGCTTGGAAGTCAACTGCTTCCTCAAATCTCCTCAGTTCTGGTCTCTTGTTCATGAAACGTGTTCAAATACGTAACTGCATGTTCCCACAGAAGATTAAAATGTATACTGTGAACCACTGGACTTAAACTCATGTTTTAGGAAAAGGTACTATGCAAAGCTGAACCCAGCCATCTGTACTTAATTGCTATTGCTGTAAAAATTGTGTATCTGCTAAAGTATCCTTGGCCAAAGGTAAAAGTGACAGCGGTCCTTACTCAATCTCATTGACTCCTGTAGCATTTTTCTCTTTAATGACACTCTGGTAGAATGTCTTAAATGAATGTACATACATATACGGTGGCCCCTAAAAATCTGTTCAGGTATTAGATTATACCACAGACCCACAATTCCTTCCCATGGATCCACATGTTTGAGGAAGAAGTTCATCTAGTATCATCGGTTACATGTGACAGAAGGAAGCAGCAACTGTTCGATAGAACATCTCTATAAAAATGACCATCTCAGAGGAGGTTGTTGTATGTTTTGTCATGAAGTATATATTACATCAAAATGATTTTATCATAGCCATAGATGATTTAACAGCTTTACTGAGAGGTAATACACATACCATTAAATTTCCTCATTAATGTATATAATTTAGGGGTTTTAAGTGCATTCACAGAGACACACATTCATTCCCAAAATAATTTCAGAACACTGTCATCAGCCCCTGTCCCAGAAAACTCCATAACAATCAGCAGTCACTCCCTAACCCCCACACCTCTGAACCCCCAACCCTGGACAACCAGTATTCCTTTCTCTACGGATACGCCCATTCTGGACATTTCATATAAGCTGAATCACACAGTATATGGTCTTTTATAGCAGGCTTCTTTCACTGAGCAAGCTGTTTATATGGTTCTTGTATATGAGGGGAACCTGCATCAGTTACTTTTTTAATGATGCCATTGGCATTTAATCAACTACAAAAGTTGTTTATAGTATCATTTTTGAGAATTAATAAACTTCACTTTTTTTTAGAGCAGCTTCGGGCTCACAGCAAAATTGTACAGAAAGCACAGAGAGTCCTCCACTTTTTGTAAGAAGCTAGAAAGGTTCAGCAAATGAGCCTCTGACAATGCTGGTGGGAGGGGCCTTTCCTCTAGCCCCGCCTCCCCAAAGGGTTCTTCTGAAGAAGTACTTCTCCACAAGGAAGCTTCCTTTTTCTCCTCAAGATGATGGTTTTTCCATTGTCTAGATTTTATTCTTTGTAGACCTATGAATTCAAGTTTGCTACTACCTAGAAAAAAAAAGTCCTTACCTTCAGAAATAACTGGGTTAAGGTAGGGAGAGTAAATTTAAGTTACTCAAAATAGAGAATTCCCTGAGAATACTTTAGGGTTAATTTTATAAAGAATGGAATATCAGTGTCAATCAATACTGTGTGATAGTGTTGTTTTGGACTGTGTTTACTGATTCATTGACATTAACCCCAGGATTGTGTTCTTGTTTTTAATATAAGATTCTGCTGTGCTTCACAGACAACCATACATTAACCAGCTTTCTTCGTATCTTTTATCTGTGGGACATTTCTGTGACCCTGCCAAATGCCATTCCTCCTCCTAATCCCTGATTATTGAGATTTTATCAATACACTAAAAATGGGATCAGGAAATACTTTAGCCAGTCAAATGTGACAAGTTAATTTGGTTTTCACATTTATAACTCTATCATTTAAAAAAAATACTTTAAACTGTGAGGAAAATGGCAATTTACAATTGCACTAAAAATGCAGAAATGAATGAATCCCACTACTCAAGACACGGTCATGCCAGGTCAATAGTAGCTGTTTATTCCAAGTGCCTGCTGATACTACCTCTGCTGGACTTGGATTCTACCGTGTGCTGCTTTATCAACTCCTTCAGCGTCAGGGTGGAAGAGATGCCATTTGCAAATGCCAGAGTGCTGGAATCGCAACTTTCTTCTTTTTAAATTACAGTTGAAGGGAAATGGTTACTTTTAAAAGAGAGATTTTCTCAGTCCTATGCTTCACCTTCATGTTTCAGTACTCTCAAGTAAACTACAGAGAAGTGAATCAGTTAATAAAAGATTTAAAAAATAAACATTTAAATATATCTTTTTGATTGCTTCATGGACATCACAAACCCAGCTCTTGAGAAGACCCAAGATGTGCCCTTCAGATTAATTTTTTGTTATTTCTTTGACATAGAATAGGTTTCTGCATCCTTCTTTCCAAAAATAAGCGTGCTCTGCAGTCACGCTGCCTGTGTCGAATCCCAGCCCAGAACTATTTTGGTTCTGTGACTGCTAGCGAGTGATTTAACCTACACTGGCTCATATTCCCAGTTTATAATCAGTAGATATTTCACAGGGTTTTGTTTCAATTACGAGTACAGTCAGTTAATATCCCTAGAAGAAGTATATTCTAAACTTCAATACATATTTTTTTTGAAATGATGCATCCACTTTAGGCTGTATCAGCCACAATGTTTGCAAAGGCGTATTTTGATTTTTAATATATTTTGCCTTATCCTAATAACCCATTTCAATATCTAACATTGATAGAGTTTTATAGTTTACACACTGTTTCACATAACTTATGTTCTTCTTAATATAATGACCATGACCACTCTGGGGAATAGATATTATTATAATCCTGTGCTCCGAAAGTGAATTCTGAGGCTGAAGGGTGCTCTAGCATGAAAAGTAAGAGAAATGTCACACCCCATCGGCACTGGTTGTCCACAATATGCCTGTTCATTACCAGAAAATGCAATGAGCATGATTAATAGTCACCGTTGACTGAGTGAGACATTATACATGCATTATCGCTAATCTTTGCAGCAACTCAGTAGCAGTATTTATGATGATGATTACCTTCGTGCAGACAGGAACTGGAGGACTCGGGGAGGGGAAACGACATGCCCAGTACGCGATTTCGGTACAGTGTTCTTCACCTGCATCCTTCACCCCACCGAAGTGTCTGCGAGGAAAGGAGACGAAAGATTCATACTAAAACAATTTAGGGCTTCTCTTGCCACCACAGCCTATTAAGTATAGAGCTTATTAAGCTAAAGCATAATAAATATAATTCTTAGTAGATAAATGGCTACTAGAAGAATGATTTCCAATATTCTCAGGCCTTTATTTCCTCTCACTCTGATATTAATTTTGGAATTGGCACCCAGGACATTCTCTAATGTTTTCCCTCAAAAATGTGGGTCTGAACAGCTCTCACTTTTAAAAAATATATATATTTATATGCATAAAATGCCACCAGTTAAATATATAAGCATGATCATATGCCATTTGTCATATTATAACATATTTACAATACTTGTCCTGAGAATTGTGATACCCTTAATTATAATTCTAATTACAGCTAAATGTACACATCAGCAATAACTTACGTATGAATTAACTATTAGAAAAGCACATCACATTATCTTCAAGTATTCATTTCTAAGTACTTTCTGTATATGAAAATAGCAAAAGTTTTAAAATCAAATAGTTATAAAGAGTTCTTTTGAGAAAAAAGGGACAAATGTTTTAACAAAGACAACAAATATACTAACAATTATTTTTAAAGATTTTATTTATTTATTTTTAGAGAGGGGGAAGCGAGAAAGAGGGGGAGAAAAACATTGATCAGTTGCCTCTCATACACAAACCAAACCTGCAACCCAGGCATGTGCCCTGACCTGGAAACAAACCAGCGACCTTTTACTTTTGGAATAAAGTGCAACTCACTGAGCTATACTATCAGAGCTACACTGACAGCTTTTTAATTCAATCAGTTAGTGTTAAATATTGATCAAGAAAGAAGGTTCAGGGCACCTTATAGTTCAAATAGATCTATAATATTTCAAATTTGAAAGCAACACCAAGAATGAAATGAGAATTTTCAACTTGACATAATGTAAATACTTATATTTAGTGGTGTCTGAAAAGATATTTTATCTAATCCCTTCAGTGGAAGAGAATTACAAGGCCTCATTTATGGGTCTAGTTAGAGAATTGGTTTTGCCAAAAATAATACTCATATATCCATAATTCTTTATTGACTGGGTCTACATTTTTTACTCAAACACAAAGCATAGATCTACTTATGGTTACAGAATAAAATGTAAATGCTACAAACCTTGACATCTCAAAAACCTTAAAATTGCCAACATTTTAGGAAATAAAGGATAATTTCCTAGCCTTTTCTACTTGGGAGTTAAAAACACAGTATCTGAAGTTGATGAATCAGAAAACATTTAGATAGTATAAAGTTTACCAATAGAATCTAATGATTTAAACAAAAAATATGGAGAAAATGGAGTTGATAAAATTGCATTTAATTCCTATTTTTTTCAACAACTAGGAGTCAACAAAATTCAATCCAAGTTGATAAATCAAGAAACTGGTACATAGATGTACAGCTTAAATTAAAAATAGATTAACTACTAGAATAGCCAAAATCTAACAACTATTAAAAATGGTAACCTCTGATAAGGCCATTTGGAGCAAGGGGCAAAGGTTAGAGAAAATTTGATTTAGACACTTTTATGTAGATTTCTGGTTTACTTTTCTGTTTTAAATTAATAATAATACATTTTCTTCCAAATTACTTTCTCCAGGAGTTAATCCATATTAATATTGCTTTTGAATAGTTCTCCAACTAACCCCCTAATTTAGCTCTCTGGAGAAGAAAAACAAGGTGAAACAATGGTTTAAAATAGGTCACTTATAAATATCAGACCATTGAACACGTACAACATTGAAGAAAGCAGACTGTTATGACATTTTGATTACCAGAACTACTGTATTTGCTAGTCCCTTCCCTGAGTGCATTCGCAGTAAGCTTCTATAACTTTGTAGTTCTCCACTGAAGATTATTCGAACTCCCTGGGAGCTACCTAAGCAAGATTCTCATTAGCTTACCCAAGAAATAACCACAATCTAACGCTCGTGGTGTTCAGTTGAGGTGAAATTCACATAGCAAAAAAATGTAGCATTTTAAAGCACACAGTTCCGTGGCATTGTGTTTATCCACACTATTGTTCAACCACTACCTCCACCTAGTTTCAAAACCTTTTATTCCTCCTCCTCCCAAAACAGCCATACCCATCCACCAGTCACTCCTCAGTCACTCCTTCCTTCCAGTCCCAGGCAGCAAGCAATTAACTTTTGTCTCCATGAATTTACCTATTCTGGATATTTCTTTTGTAAATGGATCCATGGGATGCTTTGTGCGCGGTCGCTTTCACTTAGCACAGTGGTTTTGAGATGCATCCACACGGTAGCATGTGTCACGGTGCTTCCTTCCTGCTTACGGCTGACTTGGGCTCCACTGCACATGTACGCCATGTTTTGTGAATTCATTTATCCACCGATGAACGTTTGGGTTGCGTCCACCTGTTGACTATTGTCAACAGTGCTGCAATGACCATTTTCGTACCACTGCGTGTTTGAGTGCCTGTTTTCATTTGTCTGGGGTGTGTATCTAGGGGCAGAATTGCTGGGCCGTATGATAATTCTATGTTTAACTCTTCCAGGACCTACTATCCACAGTGACTGCTCCATTTTACGTCTCCACCAACGACGTACTATGTTGCGATGAATCACTTCTGCTGTTTGATCCTTTTTTTCTGTGCAAAGCTAATGAGCGTGCACATTCATTCGGACTTACAAGTCATTGGCTCGAATACTAACTGATAATCTGTGACCTCAAAACATCCTGCTTGTTGGATAGATGTTCACAGTGCAGTGAGGACCTGTCCCCAACTGTGTTGAAAAGAATGTAAAAGTAGATATCTAATTCCATATCCCTTATTCTTTTGCCTTGTGGGACTTTACTATGTTATATATTCTATTGGTGTGATTAGTTTCTTTCAAATATGTTCTTTTCGATCTTTTTTTTTTTTTTTGCAAGTGAAATGATTACCTGCTGTCTCATTTTAATTTCTCAGGACATTTAAAATTAATATAATCAGTATATAATTCTCAAATTCATTTAAACACACACACACACACACACACACACACACACACTCTCTGAATATATATGTATCTTGCCCTGGCTGGTGTGGCTTAGTTGGATAGAGCATCGCCCAGTAAGCTGAAAGGTCGCAAGTTAGATTCCTGGTCAGGGCACATGCCTAGGTTGCAGGTGTGGTCCCAGATTAGGGTGTGTGGGAGGCAACCAATAGATGTTTCTCTCTCACATCAATGTTTCTCTCTCTCTCTTTCTCTCTCTTCCCCCCTTTCTCTAGAATCAATGCGCATGTCCTCGGGTGAGGATAAAAAAATAAATTAAAAAATTTAAAACCTGATATGTAATATGTTATATATATGTATACACACACATACCTTTTCATCTGTAATTATTTGTCATTTTCATGTCTTCAGTGAGCTGGCAGAAATAACTTAAGGCTCTGTAATAACATCAGCTAATTCTTACTTGTTTTCAGCATGTATCATCAAGTTGCTTTTAAAAGCAAATTTTAAGTGTAATCTGAAAACGTTTCCCTTCCCTTTGCCTCCCATCATAAGTGATGGGCTCTGTTTATGTGATCATATTTTTAAACAGATCCTGCATCCATTCAATTGAATAAATACACATATGAGACTCCATGTGGCGATGCTGGAGGAACACACCTAAAATCAACATCTGTTGCCACCTCAGAAAAAGTCCCCACCAAAGTAGAAAACAAATAATAGATTTTTGTCATCGAAGAGTCATTAAATCAGAATGTGAGGCTCACTGTGGACCCTTCAGTGAAGGGACTGTCCAGGGAAAAAATCTCACCCTATTCCATAGGCAAGCAAATATAATCTATTATACGCATGTTCTCAAGAAAAATGACAACTAGTCTTCAAGTAAGAGACTTGATGGTACCTATATACTTCATCCTAAATTAATTTTGTAATTGGGGTAATCATTTGTGTTTGCTAATTGTCTTTAAACAAAACAATACATTTCTTGCATCTCTGTGACCACAGGTGCGGTTCCCATCTGGAGCCAGGTGCTGGCTGCATGTGGGTCCCTCCACTCCCAGCAAACTTGGGGATAGGCTCTGTGTTCCTCGACAGCTACACTTCAGAGAGGTGGCCCCCAGGTCCTTGAGGAAAGACTCCTGGGCTGCTGGTTTAGTCTTTAAAAAAGATTTACCTACATTTCATAGGTGGAAAAAGGAACCAAAAGTTTTGTAAAATAAAGGGAGTGGAGGAAAGTCTTCCTTAATTTTCCAGGGAGAAAAGCCTCTTACTTTTAATTTGCATTTGCCCTCACAGCAAACTCAAAGTTACCATAGCCTATAACACACGTAGGATTTTTTTGTTTTGGGGTTGGGTTTTTTTTTTTTTTTTTGGCTGATTTTAAAGATGACTTTCAAATAGAACAAACACATTCAGACATTGAAGACAGAAGCCTCTGGCAGTGTATGTAGGTGTTCTCAATATTTAAAGGGCTCTTCTGCAAAAGAAAAAAGAGGTGAAACTTACCATGTACACATTCAGGAAGAAGAATGGCTAAATAAATAAGTAAATAAGTATGTAAATAAATAAGTAAACAGCTAACATCTGCAGGGAAACAAGTTTCAAGATAACACAGGGGAAGAGAGATCTGTGCAAGGACAGACCCTTGCAGCAAGAGCTCCTGCTGGGTGCTCACTAGTTTTCCAGCAGACCTGTGACTCGGGGAGGAGGGTACTGAGTGAAGCCAGCTTCGACTAAGTGGCTGGACCTCAATGAGGTGATCTTTGCAGGTTCTACCAGGACTGAGATTTTATGATGTAGAGAAGACCTGCCTTATCTTCCAGAGCTACATTCCAAATTCTCCCGTAGATGCCTAAAAGCACAGATAATGCACAACCCTGTATTACCACGTATTCTATTCCACACAGACACAAACTTTATGGCTTCCCTTTGACACATCCAAATAGCCAGCATCGTTGCTCTTGTGCTTTGTGGCCGCTGTTAGGTCAAATATGGGTGACTTGGATGCAAGCCCCGTGGTACCACAGCAGCCAATCTGATAACAGAGACTACTGAGCGGGGAGCATCTACACTGGGAATACCCTGGAAAAGGGATAATTCACATCCCGGGAGGGTCAGAGAAGAATAGCATGAGATTTCATCACACTACCCAGAACAGCATGCGATTGAAAACTTATGAATGACCTATTCTGGAATTTCACCCATGGCATTTACTACCCGTGGTTGACCGCAGGTAAATGAAACCCCAGAAAGCAAAACCAGAGATAAGGGGGGAGAGGAGAGACTACTGTAGTTACATATTTTATAGACGAGAAATGTGGCCCTATTTCTAAATAGGTACTCGGAGAAATACTTCACACAATAATCTAACTCTAACATTTTTGCATTTCAGTTTGAAACCACTCAACTTGAGTGATTGTGCTGTGGGAAGGGTTTATTTTGCTCAGGAGACTTGTCGGACTAACTATGTGAAAGACCGGGTGTAGCGCTAGCAAGAAAATGGTTCATTGAAGTTTATTTTCCTTAGCAGTTCATGCAGACTTCAGGAAAGTGTTTAGGCGTAGGAAAATGTTAAAGCGGGTAAACAGAAAGATGAGAAATAAAGAAATGGCAGAGGGGACTATTAACGCTGAAACAAAAGAAGATCGGGTTCAATCTGCCACGAAAGTCATATAAGAGAATAACAGGTCCAGAAGAATTGAAGGGAGCGGACAGGGAAGGTGAAAAGCATCTTAAGGAGAGAGGAGGGTTTCTAAATACTGTAAAAGCAGCAGTCAGTCACAAAGGTCACTTGGGGGCCAGTGAAGATCGAAGCAGGGAAGACCTTCATCAGAGGGTATTTGAACAGCTCAGAAACAGGGGAGATGTGCCAACGGGCTGGAATAACTGTGCAACGATTGGTCAAAGGCGTCAGGGAATAAAGTAAGAGGCTCAATAGGTCATGGTAATAGTTGGCGAGCAGGATTTACTGCTGTATTTTCTCTGGTTCTTAAAGGAAAAATAAATAAATAAAACCAACTTCATTGTCCAGACTAATAAAAATGTGCATAAAAATGAAAGAAAAAAATCTTCTGCACTGTTGCTATTCATTGGCTTTGTTAAAATTTTGTGTTCTGAATTCTCCCACAGAATTGTGGCCTCTCTTTCCAATGAAGTATCTTTCACAAGTCAGTTGCCTAGGCTCAAGGTAGCTTTAAATTCCTAAATTACGGGCAGACAGGCTTCCAGGATCTTTACCAATTTATGGAAACACATCTCTCTAAATTCTTAGGAACAACACTTGAGTTCGGAGTATCTTGCAGAATCCTGGCAACATCTGTACCGTATTTTCTGTTGTTGTTCTTTTAATTTTTTTAAAAAAAATTTTAACCCTATTGGCAAACAGGAAACACTGTCCTCACAGTTTTTATTGCATTTCTCCAGGACATTTTTCAGGAGGACCTGAGCAACACATCGTACAAAGCAGCAGCCTCCAACGTTCTCAAGCTCTAAATGGTAAGAGAGCACTTTGGATGCATTTTTTTGGTTCGTTCTCACCAAAGCATTTATTTGCCACAGGTTAGAAAACTGAAGCTCCAAATATGGTCATATTTTACTAAAAATAATTTATAGGAATGCAAATTGAATAGGGCATATGCTTCAAATATATTTGTTTCTTATTATTTCAGAAAAGATGCTGGATTTTGCTTACCAAACAGTAGCCCACACAGCCTTCCGTATGTGATATAAAATATGTGATTATGCATTTAATCTTCCTGATGTTCTCTCCCAACTGTGACTGATATCACTTTGCGTACATTGCAGATAGTCTTGTGTGTTTAGAGTCGATGTAATTTAGATTTCTTTGGCCTGGGTAATGCCTCATTAAAATTGCATTAACATAATAAATAATTTAAATAACAAATATTTAAAGCAAGATTAACATTACTATGAGGGATAGACGAACACCTCCGCTATGACTCATTGCTTTCGGCCTGTATGTCTCTCCCCAGACTACCATGGACAAATGAGGTCCCGCTCTGGTGCCAGTTCCCTCGGGTGGGGTGAGGTTGCTAGGACAGTGTTTTAAATGAGCAGCAAGTTGCATCCATATTTCTGCCATGGGCACCGCTGAGAGAAGTTTCCAGCAGATAAAGCTACATTCCATCACTGAGATCCTCTCTCCCATAGTTCTTCTCCAGAACATCAGTCATTTGTTTTATTTCTTAATCTATCACAGTTCGGGCAGTAATGGTCATGGTGAAACTCCGCTCCCAGATCTTATCAACTTTTTTTTAATTTGTTGGGCACCCACCCTGTGCCCTCTTTCCATCTCTCAAGGAGAGACTCCTTGTAATATGTGTTTTTATTCCGTGTGGTTGACACAGAAGAACTTTGAAAATGAAGGGGTATAATAGCTTCCCATCTGAAGCTCAACTTCATACTGGTCTGCCTCTATCATTTTATAGCTTGACCTCTAAAATTAATTCTTAAAGATGACTTTCTTCTTCTCAGGGCAATCTGGCATATTAAAGGGCACCAAGTGATTAATTTTGAAAGGAAAAGTGTAGCTAGTGAGTACAGAGGGGTATGGAGATAGAGCTACTCGGACAAAGAGAGATTAATGGATTCGGTGGAGGCTCTTCCCTCCGAGCATTAATACTGTCTAAGTCTGCTCCCCTCCGAACACGTTCCCCCAGGAGCTGGCTGTGTGTCTGTCTGTCTGTCTCTCTCTGCCCCCATACTGTCTCTCTGTGAAACAGATAGATGATAGATGATACATAGATACGAATGGATGGATGGATGGATGGATGATGGAAAGAGATAGGAGACAGATATGTAGATAGATAAAAATAGATATCAGAATGCCCGTATAGTTTATTTGTTTGATTTACTAAACAATTCTTAATTTTCTTAGGTGAGGGTTTTGTTTTTTTTATTTGTGCTATTTTGTTGCAGATATAATTGGGTTTCATTGGTTGGTTTTAGTATTTCAGACCTCACCTGAACTCCACAAAACGTATAGTGAAACATATTTAATAGTTAATTCTTCAAACAATACTAAGACAAGAGTCTGTGTGCATTTGTGTGTTTGTCCAATGCTGTGTAATCTAGTTGTGTATTCAAAGGATTTACCTTCCACAAGGCAGGGGCAGAGAATCAAACAGAACTAGTACGGAGTGAGCAGCCCAGCTGGTGAGGGCTGGGCACTCTCCTATCCAATCAGAAACCGACACTGGAGGAGAATGGCCCTGGGCTGAGGTGACCTCTGCCCTTTCTTTTCTTTCTTTCTTTTTTTTTTTAATGAGCTGCTGTTTGGGTTTCATTGATAGCAATAGCAAAGACTAAGATTACAACAAGCAACATCAAGATTAACTGGCATTTTGGGGAGGCCTGTTGTCCAATCAGCCTCTCATTACTAGGTCCCTTCTCACTTGTCTATGTTTACTTCGAAATGCCTGCTTTGGTAATTTGCCTCACTTCCCATTTCCCATTTCCCGCTCCAGAGAAAACAGCTCTGTCCTTCAAAGCAGAATGTGCAATCACATTTTTAAAACGCTAACGTCAAGCAAAGAATTAAATACAGGGTTGGGTGAAAGTACAGTGCTACAGTTGTGAGTACATGAAACAGTTTCTTCTTGCATTGTTTAATTATTAATGATGGTGCTATTTATTGTTAATTACTGTGAGCCTACTTTTGCCCACCCTACGTACGAAAAAAGGCAATGCTCTCTTCAACGACTGAGCACACCAGTTTGATTTCCACCTGAAGAGCAGGACTTGCACTGGGGCCGTACACACCAGGAAGCTGGACCAGTGGTTTAAAGGTTGCAATACCTCTGTATTTGTTGATGAATAGGATGCTGCAAGCCCTCCGAGGGTCCCCTGCCACGGGGCAGCCCTGCCTCCTCAGAACACCCCAGCCTCCTTTGTCATCCAGCGAGCAAAATGCAGGAGGTCAGCCTACAGGACACCATCAGGCTCTGCCTGTGGGACCTTCCCCCACATCGACAGCGACTGCTGAGTCACTAGCTGTTGAAAAATTTGAACATGACTTGGCTCACAAAATTTGGCCTCTTGACCCCTTCAATCCCCTTAGCCCATGTGGGGTTTAGCATTGTACTCTCTGCATGCCATTGCATGATTACAGACATTATTCAAAACCAGAACACTGTGAGGAATTAGAACATGAGTGAATTTTGAAATTAAAGACAATTTTTTAAAAGATTTTATTTATTTAATTTTAGAGAGAGGGTAAGGGAAGGAGAAATAGGGAAAGAAATATCAATGTGTGGTTGCCTCTCACACGCCCCCTACTGGGGACCTGGCCTGCAACCCAGGCATGTGCCCTGACTGGGAATTGAACTGGTGACCCTTTGATTCGCAGGCTGTGCTCAGTCCACTGAGCAACACCAGCCAGGGCGAAATTAAAGACAATCTTGATCAGAAAAAAAATAAATCATTCTCCGCCACAGGATAAGCAACTGAGTCTGCGCAAGATTAGGCACGGCCAACGAGGGCCGCTGCATTTGAACAGACTTCTCACACCTGCTTTCTGTCTTTGCACACCAGCACTCGGTCTGCTGTCCTGAGACACCAGTGATTTAAGGGGAGATTTCACAGTCTGGAAAGAAAATACCATCAGCTTCAAGAACTTGTAAGAAAACCCAGCCTAAAGCAAATCTTCTTTAATTATCAAATTTGATTTAAAAAAGGAACCCCTCTGCCAGGCAATAAAAAGAAGTTTAATTCTTAAAAAAAATGTTTTGAGGAAACTTAGTAACCACATACATTGTTCAAATTGCATTTTAGGATTGGGAGTTTCTGTTGTTTAAAGTACATGTGGTATAGACAATAGCATTAGGAAGAGTATTTAGCTCAGCGTTAGGTTTCTATAAAGCACTTTGGAGTGAGCGCGCATGCACGCGCGCGCGCGCACACACACACATCTTTGGCTCAGAAAATGCTTCAATGTGAGCCAAGAAAGCACTTGAGCCAAGGAACTTTAGTTAATTATATACATGCTGAGAATTTTAGGGAGACGTTTACTGGTATCTGCAATTTACTTTGAAGTACACCCAAAATAAGATGGATTAGTAATTGGATAGAGGAATGGGTAGATGCATAGATATTTGATAAAGCACTTAGAGGAAAATGTTAGTTTCGGCATTGAGGAGATGACTGTTGATTGTGGAAGTTTTTCAGTTTCGCTATATGTTTGGGAAACTTATGTAATCGAGTGTTGGAAAGGATCTATTTTCTCCATGAGGTGCCAGTGGTCCTTAAATTCATTTCATGATATGCTCTTCCCTTGATGCTGATACAGAAGGATGTGTCTGGTGTCGCCCCAGTTGTGTTAAGACATTTCCTCTGATCCCTTGCCAAAGAAACGTCAGAACAAGAACCAGGCCCGGAGAAAATAGAGTTGACCGAACCTGAGCTTTCTGTAATTGTCCCAATCTATTTCTTGTGATAGGACCCAGCAGGGGGCACTGGGGATGGGACAGGAGGCGAGAATTTAGGGCATTAGTAATGAGGGAGTCAGACAATGCGTACTACCAATTCCTAAATCCCAGAGCTGTTTTACGAGCTGAAGAGTCCAAGAAGACTTTATTACACAACTTCAGGAAAAAATGTACACCTCATTTTCACTTCTCTGTGAGCTAAAATTCAAGACTACGTAGACTAGTATTTACTCGGCTATGCATCCCCACTAATTTTCACACCTTCCCCAAATTCTTTTGCCAAAGTCTCTATAGCACTTGGTAAAATTCTCAGCGTGTGAGAAATTATTGCTTAAATCTCCAACTGCAGCTGTTCGGCAGAATGCTGCTTTTAACCCCCAGTCTTAGCTCGCAGGTGGCGGACACAAGGCCTGCGGGCTGAACCCAGCCCTCCACCGTGTTTTATCCGGCCTGGCACCTTGTTTTATCCAGCCCGGCACCTTGTTTCTACCCGGCGGCAGGACTGAGCTCCTTGCCCCTAGTTAAGGAGTAGTTACATTTACACAGTCCTAACACTACACTCAGCACTTTGAAGGCAACTGCGAGGCTGATGTGGCCCCCGGTGAAAATGAGTCTGACACGGCTGACTACCAGGACCCATAATTCCCTGTTTACCATGTTCTTTATGCCCATTGGAGTCTAGGAAGGCAACACATAGTTGTTTTTCTTTTTGTGCTGACACGTTTTTTTTACTAAATCTTTGTCATTGTGACACAATTTGTTTCCATTCCTATTCTATGTCTTGCTAGGCACATGGCCTAAATATAAAACGGGTTCTTCTTATCTTCTACTTTTGTAGAATTAGGTTGCATATCAGAGATTTCCTTCTTCATTGACTAGGTCACACTTCATTTTCTCAGAGAATTGTTCACAATCACATGATGAGAAATATAAGTTTTGGAAACCCTCAGCCATTATGAGTTATATTAAATTATAAAGTTTGCCAACATGATACAAACATTTTTTGAAACTCAAATTCTTTCTTGAAATCTAGGTTAAATGTCTGCCTCTGAAATACGTGATTTCATTCTGAGGTGTGTGAATATATGATTTCTTGACTACGACATCAACTTATTAAGCTGGTGCACTATGATGGGCATTTTAATAAATATAGTGATGATAGCTGGATAGCTATTTGCAAAAAGATACAACTGAATTAATACCTCCCACTGTCAGCCAAGATAAACTCCAAACATCATATACTGAATGTGCTAGCAGGCACCAGGTAAATTCTTTCCTAACTGTAACCCAGGAATGCCTTTTCAGCTGCAATTTGAAAACCAGGTTCATTTTAAAAACTCAGTAGTTCAACTGCCAAGAACATGATAAATATTGTAGAAAACAAATGATAAAAATGAAAAACTATCTGCATGTCAAAAAATAAGCTAGAGATTAATAAAATAATACAATATAATTTAGAAGGTGGCAAATACATATTTGTATTTATGGTTTTCTTCAAAGTCATGTACATTATTCAGATATAAAGGTAGCAGATGGCTAAGCCTGTAACTAATGAAACTATAGTCTGTTAAAGGCAGGTGACAGAGCGAGAAGCAGAGATGACACGAACAGGGGCCTTACATCTCCACGTACTGTTATAATTATAATTTTGAAGTCTAAATGTTTTAATTTTGAAATCTGTGCTTTATATTTTCAATAAAATAAAAAGAAAAGCACAGATGAAACTGAAAGACATGGAAACCAATGAACTTAAAGGAATAGAATCGGATAGAGGAAGAAGAAACCGTTTCAAGTGGCTTAGAATACGGTCCTTTGTGCATCGCTAGTGGGATGGACCCCAGTGACAAAAAGTGCTGCCAGGAAATCTTACCTTTCCTAAGTTGCTACTGTAAGTTGTATCATTACTATTCATCAAACTATGTCAAAATAAGTCATTGGGATCATGTTAGAAACTTTTTTGTTGTTTTGGTTCATGAAAGTTCCAAAAATAACAGAACAGCAAGGAAATAGGGAACACAACTCAATACCTTTTTCCCACCAACAGCAACAATGGGTCTCAGTGGAACAGGTTCTGTGTGTGTGTGTATATAACTTCATATGTATATAAAATGTATATTATATACTTATAAAACATGGAATATATACATACTTCATTAATTATTAAAATATCATTAAGATATATTTGTGACAACTTTGAAAATGGAGCTTTAAATATTAGATGGATTTGAGATATTAGCGTTAATTTTTAGTTGTTAAAATGACATTGGACCAGGAGGTAAGCAAGGTTGTTGAAAATGACACTTGTATCTTCCTGGAGTCTGGATCAAGAGCAAACTGGGGTCAGGGCTCCCCACTTCTTCCAGGGTGCACACATTGAGAAATCAACCATTATCATGGAGTATTTTACAGGTTCACGATCCATTCTCACGTCGTGCACTGTGCTCTACAAAGTTACAGCGAGCACTGAATTGGTGAAGACAGAAACACTGTCCTAACTCTGAAAACACGGAGTTAGGCTCCTGGGAGCCTCTGGATTGGTTTCATCGCCCAAACAATTTCTAAATTTGTTTATGTGTATTTCTGCTCAATAGCTCCAGACAGACAGGAAGAAAAAGGATACTTGTTGACAGGCTGACAACTGAAACGAGAATACAGAGCATCGCCTTGTTGAGGAGGCAAAGTTAAACGTAAAATCCACCAACGACAATCGACCATACATTATTTTTTGATGATATTACCATATCATGATTACTGTGAACATCAGCAGTATCTGTTCAACATTAATAAATTTAATGTTAATAACTGATACTTTTATTAATTTTGTTAATATAACTTTTCTTTAAATGCAAACAAGAAATAGTATGAACAAACCTAATGGGTTAATTGGTATGTGGCCCTCTGTACTGAGCAATTAAAATATGGACATATACATTTCAGAAATTGTTCACCTATTGAAACATAAATTAAAGAAATTTCAATGAATTAGTACTATACTAGATTTAATCTCTGAATGTGGAGCATTTAAGTGAAAAATTAGTATTTGACAGGTAACATTGTAAAAATCCAAATACATTAGAAATGTAAAAATCCATTACGGCTTCTGGATTCAATTTAGGATGCGAAAAGCTGGAAAAAGTATCACTTCGACTATAGCTAACAAAATGCCAGATAACCCACAAATTCCTAACTGATTTAATCAGAGAGCTGAGGCCCCAGGGCAGGCAACTAGCCTAAAATCCAAGGAAAGACAGACACTTCCAAGTAGAGATGAGGTGTAAGTACCAAGCATATGAAGAAGAAAGGTACATTTTTTACATTATCATAATTTATCAAATTGATAAAGACCAAAGGTGCCACACAGAAAACACATTAATATAACAGGCCTGAGACTGCTTTCTTTAAAAGGAAGGCATGCTTGTCAGCTTGGGCTTTGGCTGGAGTCTGGGAATTCGATTTCAGGGAGGTGCCCTGCCACTCTGTAGTAAGGATCGCTTCTCGTGCTTCCACGATGCGACTACAGTGGCTTACTTCGAAAACCTGCTTCTCCCCTGGGAGCCTGGAACTTCGTTAAAGGCTCGGCAGAGGGCACCTACATAACCCCTTCCAGTAAAAATCTGGGGCTGTGAATCTCTAATGAGCTTCCCTAGTAAATAGTATTTCATGTGAGTTGCTATTTATTGTTGCTGCGGGAATTAAGCATCTTTTAAAAAGGTATGTTCCGCTGGGAAGGACTTTCTAAGCAAATGCAAAACTATATTAATAAAAAAGAAACACTTAAGCCCTGGCTGGTGTGGCTCAGTGGATTGAATACCAGCCCACGAACCAAAGGGTCACTGGTTCGATTCCCAGTCACGGCACATGCAGGGTCCCTGGTTGGGGGGGCACTTGAGAGGCAACCACACATTGGTGCTTCACTCCTACTTTCTCCCTCCCTTCACCTCTCTAAAAGTAAATAAATAAAAATCTTTTTAAAATTAAAAAAAAAAAGACACTTGATATATGAGATCACACCAAAATGGAGAACTTTTTTAAATCCAAAGACATGAATAATTTTTAAAAATTATCAAGGGGATCTATACGTGACCAACATATTGCAACAAAAGAATCACAGCAGAATATGTAAAAGTTTCTGTAAACACAGGAAATATGGTCAATAGTACAGTGGACAGTTAACAGAACAGGATCATGCATGAAAAAGTAAACCTGTTAAGAAATAATCACCCACTGTTTTTGCCACATAAACTCAAATTTAAAAACCCAGAGATACTGTTTTGTCCCTAACAAATGGGGAAAAGTCTAACAAGAGCTGTGGATAAATATGGAACTGTGCTCTTTAAATCTAACAAGACTTTCTAGTATGCATAAATACATACACATTTTTTTTCTGGTGGTTCTATCTCTAGGTATCTTAGAATAACTCATCTGCATACACAGGGTCCAGTGGAAGTGAGGTCTGCATGAGTATGGTTGGTAGAGTAATAAGATGGGTATAATAATTTATACTTTCAATTTGAACATTTCCCCTAACATGTCACGTGGTGGGCTTGAGTGTGATATTGTGATATCACAGATTTACATGCTTATGATTGTGCAACAAGAAGGGGTGTTATTTGTGTCAGACCCCGTATATATAATCCCAGATACGTGCAGTCATCTAAGCTTCTAGGAGCAAGAAATCAGATGCGACTACCAATGACCATAAACAGTGGCACAGTCATACAGTGGAGTATTAAGCACACAGTTTTGATTAGAATAATTTTTAAATTGCTTTTCTTGAAAACTAATTAAAAGTAAATGCATACCCATAAAATTAAAGTTTATAACAGTTTTTTAAGTGCTACTTGTAATCTCACCATCCGGAAGTATATACTGTTATCATTTCTCCCAGTTTAATTTCTATATGTAAGGACGTCCAGCCTCTGCACTTAGCCAGCTCTGGCTCCTACATGTACATGCTGTTTTATTCTGGCTTAGCTATTTAACTTCTCTAAGGCTCATTGCCAAAACTGTAAAAATAGGAAGATGCTTTTAGTTATTTCATAGGTATTTTTGTGATAGGTCATGAGATAAACAGATGATGCATCTCATCCTCTGCATCGTCTCCCTCCACCTCTTCCTCCCCACTCTGTATTCCACCTCCTCTGTCACATGCATGCACAGTGTGAGCCTCACTTTCCACAGAGTTCTTTGTTCTCACCCACAAGCACATCTAACAAGGGCATTGGGGAAGACAGTCTTTTGGGGAAAGGCATACCTCTTCCAGGGAAAGGTCAAAGGATTTTGGACTCTTTAAGGAATTTAAGGGTGTTTTATTGGCTATGAAAGTGCTTACAGATATTAGCAATTGCCTGGTACATTTCTTCCAATCAATTTCATGCATACGAAACCATGGCTGAAGTTCTTATCCAGGTACAGTCGGTAAGCCTGAAGATCTCACTTTTTACTCACTGAATTTTGCATTCTCCCCACCTCCTAGGCATTAAGCAGCATCGACTATTCTGAATACACTTGGAAGAATAGGGTCCAGGAGCAACCCCACACCTCCCCCAGACCTTCATCAGTGTGCTCCCTCTAACAAGGGGACACTTACGAAAATTGTCAGAAAGGGTTTGGCCACAGTTCATCGCCTGCTATTGCTGCCCTTTAACAGACAGACTTGATAAATGCACTGGATTGGAATACAGTGGAATTTATCTTTTTCATCCAGCTTTATTCCAAATTAATGAATTCTCAGTGCAATTCGACTGCGAGCCATTGGTAGAGGGAGTCTCAAGCAAGCCTTTTGTATTTGATCTCTGCTCACTTCCCTCCTGGCTCTGATTTCAGTTTATTAACTGAAACGACAAAGAAGATTGAACACATGCGACACCTTTCCTTTTTTCTATAACAGGACAAGAGACTGTAAGATTGCAACCTAGGCTGGCATGTTATCTGCCTTCCAATACACAACAGGCAACAATTTGAACAAATATTCTGCTATCAACATAAGAGCCATCATCTCTCCAGCTTGCACTATCAGGATGCTGAGTATCTGCCTCATCATCTCCTCCATTCAGTCAATCCCACAGCTGTGATTCCATTCATTGCAATCGAATCTTCCAGGCATGAAACTTTGTATCACCTATCATTAAATGTATCTCTACATTACATCAAAAACATAAAAAATAGTTGCTTAAAAAAAGTAATTTTTGAATGTTTCCCTTACGTAAAAGGATTCAAGACCTAGGCAGACCAGGGTTCGTGGGGATGATCTAGAACCAGGAATCTAGTCTCTTTTTATCTGTTCAGTGGTCTTTGTGTTTCCAAACTCAAGGATTGACTCTTACTTTTTTTTAGAGATAGCGTGGCTATCTCTAGTTACCAAATCCATACCCTAGGAGGCAAGAAGAAGGGAGAAGTAAGCATAAAATAATGTGGCCGGGGGGTCACCCCCTTTTAGGAGATTTCTGGGATGCAGAACCCAACCGTTTGTCTGGAAATATAATTTTATACCCTAGGACAAATTCAATCTTTAGTTGGTTTTCTAAAAGAAAAAAAAAATAATGGAGAATACATGACAGGCAGTTAACTAGGATTCTTTGCAGTCTAATCTCCCATTATCTTTTTTTTCTTTTGTTTTTTTAAATACGGGATTGACTGGTATACTCTATGTGCTACCATTGGGAATAAGGATGGTTGTTGACTTTACTTTCATAAAACTTTTTGGAGTTGTGTTGAAGTGGGTATTTGCAAATTCAATAAACAGTATATGTTCAATGTATTAATTTGCTGACAAGCACACTTTATTATCCACTGCGTGGAGGCCACACTCCACTTTTTCTGACAAGTACCACAGATTAAAAGAGAATGCCCTCTCTTTAAAGAGGATGCCCTAGCAGGGGTGTCCAACCTGCGGTCCATGGGCCACATGCGGCCCAGGATGGCTATGAATCCGGCCCAATACAAAATCATAAATTTACTTAAAACCCTATTTTTCTGTTGTTCATCAGTTTTCATTAGTGTTTGTGTATTTAATGTGTGGCCCAAGACAACTCTCCTCCTTCCAGTGGGGCCCAGAGAAGCCACACTGGAGAATATGAGATATGAGCTTATGTTTCCAAACTCATGGAAACGTGACTATGCAGTCAGGTTTTCATTTTCCTTTCCTGATTCATCATCGCTGCTTCCTTTGATCTGTCTCTAGCCATGAAGATTGTTGCAATGTTAGAAAGGTAGAATATTGTTTAAATATTAGAGTTAACATCAGTGGAGAGAGGAATGTAGTAAAATATTAATTTGAGAAGATGTGTTTTAGGTTTTATTACCTCAATTTCGGGAAATGACACACTTGGCACAATGTATTTAAATTCCAGCACTTCAGAGCATTTTATTAAAATACCAGATGTAAAAGATAAAATTAAAAAGGGAAATATAAGAACATTTTATAAATTTAATATGAGTATTTTACCAGGTTTTAAACTTTACAAATAAACCTTTTATAGCAGTTTTTCTTTACACAAAAGAAACTATACTGTACAAGTATGAAATATCACTTAAATTAGAATAAATATTTACTAATGGAATTTATATTTATGGTATCTAAAACATGGGTTCTAAAGGATATTTTCATTGACACGGGTTATCTATGTACTTACTGGTTTTGGCCAAAGTCTTTGTTTAGTATTCTATAGTTGCTTAACACACTCTTAAATGGACTTATTGTAGAGGGGGAAAGAGGAGGTTCCTGCAGATTCCCAAGGAAACATCAGGAAGGTGAAATGGGGCCGGCACCACCCACTGGTTTGGGTTTTGTGGGTGAATAGCACTTCCCTTACATAAGCATCTGATCTCAGGCTTTTCGTGCCGAGAACATGACATCAGAGATTTCAGCTCTAGGGAGTGCGGTACCCTGAAAGGAGAAGCCCCACCCGCCCTCTAATAGCTGGCCTGCCGCAAGGGTGAGGGATGCAGCGCTCCATTTTAGAAGGCGTTTGTGCGAGATCTTAGGATCGCTTGCCTGACTGACCAGGGAAAAATGAGAGAGGAGCCTGTAGGGACACTCTTACTCAGAAAATTACGACACTTAGTACACAGGTCAAGTCTTAAGACATTTAGCATTTGCTTGTTGAAAGCAATGTCATGAGATTAGATATGCTTTACTCTTTTCCTCACAAGAACATAAAAATTATGGAAGGGGAACTTAACTGGAAATTGAAAAGGGGAACACTTTTTTTTTTTTCTTTTAGTATGACAGAAGAGGTTTCACGTTTTCGTTTATTTCTCTGAACAGGGATTTTGGTCCAAAGCTTCGTTTTTAGTATCTGCTCCTGCCTCGCCCTGTGTCACATTGCCTCCCTCCAGCGCCACCTCCCCCTTTGGGGCCCCTCAGCTGGGCCTGCTGAGGAATCACATGGAGGTGAGTACCCCTTCCTGCACAAGAGGGAAGCCCTCTTTCCTGTCTGCCAACCCGACCACGACACCCCAAGTAGTGCTCACCTGGGCTGCCTGCGTAACTGTCTGGTCTCCCGCCACATTCGCCAGGTGAGCCTCGGTGACTACCATAGAGCTGCGTCCACCGTGAGATGACAGAGGCCCTCCCGTAGCCGCAACAGGTCTGAGTCTCCATAACTGTCCTACGAATCCCTGTAGGCACCACCACCTGGAGGATCTGAAGAGTCACGACCATGACCATAGCCCCCCTCTCTCACTATGGCCTCTTGATGGATAGTCATCCCGTGAACTGGAATGACCACAATCACAGTAGCCAGAATCTGTCAGTTGGCGGGGGGGGGGTGGAGGGACATAAGTTCAGGTATCATGAGAATATGGGCAGTCACTTTAGCAGAATAGCCATCACCTCAGGGGAATGAATAAACACCTCTACAGCAAGACAGGGGTCCCCTGCCAGGTGGGCCTCCAGAACTAGCTCTTCTGTGTGATACAGAAACTCTCCCTCCCATTCCACTGCTGCCAGCTGTGGCCAATGGAGCTGATCTTCAAGGAGGAGGACCCCCACTTCCTGGTGGTGGTCCTTTTCTTATTGGAAGAACTCGTGTTAACGCTCACAGAAGTGCCACCATCATCCGCGTGCCCTCCATGTGAGAGAGGTCCCCTGGTTCCTCCACTTCCTCCTCTTCCACCTCTAAAGCCCCTTGGAGGGCCTGTGCTTCCTGGGGGTGAAGTTGGAGGTGGTCCATTTCTACCACTTTCAAATGGTGGGGTAGTTGCCTGTTCTAACCTGACGGCTTTTCCTTCTAAGGACTTTCCATTCCTGTCTCTGGCTGCACCTTAGCACCTGCTGGGCTTTCAAAGGTGACAAAAGCAAACCTTCTCAATGTGTTGGTCTAACAATGTGTCATCAAGAGTACTTCCACTGTCTGTTCATGTTTGGCAAATACTGCTTCCAGGGCTTTCTCATTTGCTTCTGTATTGGGGCCAGCAATGTGGAGCTTTCCTGAGTGATCAGCTTTAGCCATTCTTACCCGGTGGTAACAGTTGAAGAGGTGATACCAGTTTCTAGCTCAGGAGCTCACCCATGGTGGCTTCCTGGCTGCTCAGGATGCCAGAGGGTCCCAGGCTCCGAAGATGGAGGGGAACAGGCTCAACTGACAAAGGTGATATTTATAGTTTAAACATTCCAATAACAAAATTATTATGGAATTTATTAATATGATCTGTATATTTACATTTAACAGTAGCGTCAATACGGGAATATATTCAGGATTTTACCTGAACTTTATTGCTAAATATGCCTTCTTCTTAAGTCTTCAGATACCTATTTTTACCTTAAAAGGATCTTTTAGTGTGACAAGATTGCAGCAAATTGAATTACAGAATTTAAGAGAAAGGTCTAAATTGCCAGGTATATGTCCATTTCAAAGATGTTCAAGAAACGTATTATTTATTTGCAATTCAGTTTCCAAATCTGAATTCGATGTACACATTATTTGTCACCATTTCGTCTTTGGAATTCTGTAAACTGGCAGCCCACACATTATGTTCAGAGTCTTCAAAAATAGACTTGTGGCACCAAGACAAGCTAGAATATCGAGAGATTATAAACACTGCATTTTTCTCTCTGAACTCTGTTTTCATAATAATGCTGCATTGTAACATCTATAAATATTGTATATTTGCAACGTGTCTGACACTGGGCAGCAGAAAGGTATGTATGAGATGTGTTAAATGAATAGAGAAGAACTTGGTTTGGTTTGGTTTGGCTTTGTTGCTTAAATCACAAGGTTCATGTTACAAATTAGCAGACAAACAGAGAAGGACAAATTATCACATACCATTTACAATGCAAAGTCTCATGGCCTTTATTCTGAAACATGATGGATACTATGACAGTTTTTTCCAATTTTAACCAAAGATGAATGTCATTAGCATTTCAGATGGCCTGTGCTGGAGAAGGACAGTACCCGAGGAGTCGAGGGTGAAGCAAGGGGAGCACCAGTGTAGAGATACTGCAGTATTCTGGGTAGAAAGTACTAAAATCTCAGACTGGCTATGGCATTGTAATACAAGGGAGGGGTAGATATAAGGAATTTTATTTATTAAGACCTTTTTATTAATTATTCTTGTCTAATTGCTCTGGCTAGGACTTCCAGTACTATATTGAACAGAAGTGGCAAGACTGGGCATTCTTGCCTTGTTCCAGATCTTACAGAAAATGGTTTCAGTTTTTCATCATAAAGTATGATATTGTAGGATGGATTTTATATATGATTTTCATTTTGGGGGATTATTTTTTCCTATACCTAATTTGTTCATTTTTTTAATGAAAGGGTGTTGAGTTTTATCAAATTCTTTTTGTGCATCTATTAAGATGATCATGTGATATTTACCCTTTATTCTGTTATGTGGTGTATCCCATTTATTGATTTGCCTGCTGAACTATGCTTACACCCCAGAGATAAATCCTACTTGGTCATGGTGCATGATCTTTTTCATGTATTGTTGAGTTAGGTCTGCTAATATTTTGTTCAGGATTTCTGCACTCATGTTCATGAGGATATTGGCCATGTTCATGAGGATAGTTTTCTGGGGGGTGTCTCTGAGGTCAGACTAATACTGGCTTCATAAAATGGGTTTGAAAGTGCTTCCTCCTCTCAAGTTTTATAGAAGAGTTTAAGGATTGGCATTAATTCTTCTTTAATGTTTAGTAGAATTTGTCTACGAAACCATGTGGTCTTGGGATTTTTATTTGCAGGGAGGAGGAAGGCTTTTGTTATTGGGTGCTCAGATTTTCTATATATTTCTTCTTGATTCAATCTTGGTAGGTTGTACATTCTAGAAATTTGTCCATTTTTGTCTATGTTGTCCAATTTTGGGGGGTATAACTGGTCATAATAGTGCCTTATGATATTTTTTTTATTTCTATGGCATCAATTGTATTGACCCCTATTTTATTTTTTACTTTATTATTGGGTTGGCCAAAAAGTTCATTTGTTTTTCTTTTCCATAAAATGGCTCTTGTAGTGCTTAGTTGTCTTCAACTTCATTCAAACAACTTTGTTAGAATAGTGACAGCTGTCATATCAGCCTGCTTTTAAAAAAAAACTTATCATAATTGATGAATTTTGTGCAGCCATTTTAATATTGAAGATGGAAGAAAATATGCAATATTTTTGGCATATTATGCCCTATTTCAAGAAAGGTAAAAATGCAACTGAAATTTAAAAAAAAAAATTTGTGCAGTGTATGGGGAAGGTGCTGTGACTGATGCACCATGTCAAATGTGATCTGCAAAGTTTTGCGCTGGGGATTTCCCACTGGATGATGCTCCACAGTCGGGTAGACCAGTTGAGGCTGATAGTGATCGAATTGAGACATTAACTGAGAGCAATCAATGTTATGCCATGCAGGAAGTAGCGGATATACTCAAAATATCCAAATCAATAAAGTTGTTGGTTGAAACTAAAAATGTGTCTTTTTGCCCAACCTAATAATTTCTTTCCTCTTTTTTTTTTCTTGGTGAGTACAGCTAAGGGTTTGTCAATTTTGTGGGTTTTTTTAAACATCTTAGTTTTATGAATTCCTCTATTGTTTTTATACCCTCTAGTTCACTTATTTCTGTTCTAATCTTATTTCCTTCCTTTTGATAACTTTGAACTTGGTGTTTCTGACTCCTTGAGGTGTAAAGTCAGGTGGAGTTTTTCTTTTTTAAGTGCATGTCACCATTTATGTGTTTGTCACCATAAATTTCCATCTTTGTATTGCTTTTGCTGTATCCCGTCAATTTTATGTTGTGTTTTTTTTTTCTTTCTTTTTGTTTGTCCCGAGATTTTTTTTCTAATTACCCTTTTGAGTTTTCTCTTTGACCCAATGGTTGTTCAAGTGTGTGTTGTGTGGTTTCCATGTATTTGTAAGTTTACGCATTGTCCTTTTGTTATGATTTCTAGAGAATTGGACAGAACAGTGGTGGGTTCACTAAGGAATAAGGTGAAGGGAGAAGTAAAAAAAAGTGTTTGTGATTTTCTTTTTAGGCAATAGGAGAACAAAGCCACTAGTAAAACATGGAAGTCAATTTGGTTTGCCAAGGGAAGATTTATAATAAGCTTAATTTTAGGATGAATTCAATTTGCAGGGTGGATCCAACATGCAAATGCAAATTATCATAGAAATGGAAATGACACATGAAACTGTAACTGCTTATTGAATGAGAAATGTTTATGAAAATTACATATTTTGGAATAAAATAATGTCTCTCCTTTCATGTAAAGAATGCCTATAAATGTGGGTTGATTGTAAAGGAGCTCACACAAATTTATTTTGCCCTCACTATTGGCATCATGGAAACATAAAGATGTTTAAGTCTAGATTGTAAGTGGCAGCCAAAATATTGTTCGCCACAGACTCTTGCTCTTACTGTCAAAGCTACTATTCCTGAGTTCAGGGGCTCCCCACAAAACAACAGGGTCATCAATTCTGCTTAGAAACATTACATCATCTGCACTCTCAGCTCTGGGAGAGTACAGGAGGGGCAGAAGTAGGTTTACAGTTATTGGTACAGAAAATAATGCAATAATAAACTTTCACGTACGCATAATGGTAAACCTCCTTTTGTCCCACCCTGTGCTAACAGTCAGAAGCTTGTCAGGAGAATATCTGATATAAGCCAATTATGGATTTCTATTATAACTGGGGGAGGGGTAGGTAAAATCTATTAAAACTATTTTATTCATTTCCACAAGACCAGGAATTTATTAAATGAGGCTATCCAGCTCATGATTTCTACCTTTGATTTAGACACTGGAGGAAATATGAGTGATCGATAGCTTAGGAAAAAACAGATCCGTAGGCACATTTGCATTCTGAACTCCCACTGGTAACATGAATTTACTTTGTACCATTTGAAAATTCTTTAGAGTTATAAAATAAAAAATTTATTAGGTAATGTCCCCATAGCCCAGGGACTGAGGCTGCAAAGCAAAAGGAAGAGAATATTATTTAGGAAGATAAATGGAACTGCATTATAGCTCCTTAATTCCAAAGAAAATGAATCATTATTCATAATAAATTTATGTAGAAAATATTAACATAACAGTGTGTTTCAAAAGCCTGGTCTGTGTTATTTGATTGGGAAACGTAGTTTTCCTCCAGGACATAGTTTATCATTTAAATTGTGGGAAAATGTGATGGACATAATATTCGAAGTAATAGAACCTGAAATTTATCTTAAGTGAGATTAGACTATGCCATGGCTCCTAAGGGATTCTGTCTCTTTTAAATAGCTGTTGGGAAATGAATTTGTCATTTCAGTATCAACCTAAAACAACCACTGTGTATCTTTAGAGATGAATTGGCTACTCAGAAACTTTCATCTACAGATTAAAAAAGAAACCAACACCACACTCTTCAATATGGCTGGAGGTCCATGTCTGAGACGGTTACGGCAACTACGCAAGCACACGCTCACAGGTCCCTGAAGGATATTTTATTTAATAATCTCTATTTCTTTTCATAAAATTTTAATTCAGTTTTCATGAAAGATGGCGGAGAAACCTTAACTAAGTACAGGAAACATCTCATTTATTTTAGCTTTATCACATTAACACAAATTTTTAAAATAAAATGCCCACAAGGATAATTCGGAGCGAACCAGAGTTACACATTTGGTGTGTTAATATTCAAAGTGGGTTTCTGCTTCGGGAAAACTTCACATTTCTTACTTAGCTTCTGCTTCGCTAACAGAATATTTCACAAGAGGCAGATGGAATGTGGCGGTACAAAGACGAGGAAATTGTAAGTGGGGGGCTACAGGGAAGGGATTGTTGCCCCCCAGGTGAACCCTAAGTAAGCAGGGATTTGTAGTCCCAAGACCCAAAATGTGGTCTGAACTGTTCTCCTGTGATTTTTTCCCATATAAAGTGATCATTTGAAATTATTTTAGGGACATCTGCAATAGTATCAACAGTAAAAATAAAGGAAAACTTATTTTATAGGTTTGGATTCATAATGAAGAAGAGTATAAAATACCATATTGTAATTGTAGATAAGTTGACAAAACCTTAAGATGGAAACAAAGTAATTACGTAACTCATTTGTACTTCATTTTATATAGTATAATATTGAATCACATGTAATACTTTGTGAAACTATTTACAAGAAAATATGCAACTAAAAATAATCTTTTCCATCTTCGTCAATTTTCTCTAATTTTACTTTCAACATTCTTACTTCAGCCTAAGTTTCTTTTCTACAAACCTAATTGTCCATGGAATTTTTTATTTTTATTGTTGACACTACAGCAGATATCTCCATTTCCTCCCTTCCCTCTGGCCATCACCACACAGTTGTCTGTGTCCATGGCCACACACGTATGCTCTTCGCCTAATCCCTTCACCTTCTTTCATCCAGTCTCCCTTCCCCTACCCCTCTGACGGCTGTCAGTCTGTTCCATGAACCCACACCCTGTTTCTATTTTGTTCATCATTTTGTTGTGTTCATTAGATTCCACACATAAGTGAGATCATGCATTATTTGTCTCTCTCTGACTGGCTCATTTCACGTAGCATAATGTTCTCTAGATCCATCACCAAAGATAACATTTCCTTCTTTTTCACAACTCTGTAGCATTTCATCGTGTGAATGTGCCACAGCTTTGCAGCTACTCGTCTGTCTACTGACGGTCATGTGGGCTACTTCCAGATCTTTAAGTGACTGCTTGGGGACTGTGCTTTGACCCGGCGGTAGACACAATGGAGAACCTGGTTGGATTCAGGGCACGTGATGCTCAAAGATGAAAAAGTGAAAGCAGCAGGTGGTAAGGAGCAGCAGTGGCAGGAGGCAACGAAAGGGGCAGGAAGCCTCATGTCACCCACTTCACAGTCCGTCTTATTTTCATTCAGAAAAGCCAAATAAAAGTGAAACAAAAATAATTATCAAAAATGCTCTGTCTTTAAACTTTTTGGGATAGAGTATTGGATAGAGTACAGAGTACAGAGAGGATAGACTATTTTCAACTTTGAAAATACTTGAGCTTCTTGTCAGCTGTGTGTAACCTATTGACTTTGAAACAGTATTAAAAAAAGCAAGTTAAATATTAAAGGTTTTTCATAAAGATAGCGAATATAAATAAATGGAGTCATATATTATGAAGGGCACTTCATTTTTGTAATGACTTTACTTTTACCAACAGACAATATTCCCTGGTCTATTTTTAACCTAGTCCATAAAATCCAAGTATAACCGTAGGGTATTTTTTTCAGTTGATAAGTAGAATTTACTCCACTTATATTTTGTCATGGTTGGAAAACAATGTTAAAAATATATTTAAAAAGATATTCAGACATAAAATGCTGTTTTTCTCAAAGTCATTATTTTGAAAAGTGTCAAGGTCTGTTGGTTGCAGTACATTTTGAGATGGAGCATGTTCTTATTAATCATATTTAAATATTTTGAGTTTTCATAGGCATCAACATATTTGAAAGCAAAAAAGTTTTGTAAAGTAAACTCGTAAGGAAGTTTCCAGTAAGGATAAAATAACAGGGACTAGAACTACTCTTCTCTCTGAAGCAACCAAAATATGACGCAAATGAACGCAAAAATGGCGAAAGACACTGTGTTGCAGAAAGCAAAGACCAGAAATCCGTGAAAAGAAGGAAATCAAGCAGGTGAACCCTATGCTTACCCCAGTGTGCTCGTCTTAGTGGATTTCTAGGTTGTGACAGGAAGAACCCAGGCAAAGGCCCCTTGCGTCCCCGAGCTGAGGAAATGAAGCCCAGAGCACAGGTGTACCTAGTGCCTAGAACTCACAGGACCGGCTTCAGAGGTAGAGGGAGCTGTGGGGATGCGCAGAATACAAGCCAGCGCGTACATGGAAAGGAACTGCCGGAGGCCAGAGGTATTCTGTGTCCCCCATCGTACCCTTCCCTGTTTCTACCCTTTCCACTCTGTCCATGGAAAGTCATGGCAACATTTCGGCTTCAGGAATAAAATCATTTTTAACCTAGACAAGTTGGGCAGCACTATGCATCTAGAAGCCATTGTACCAGAGGCCTCACTGGAAGATGGAAATGTCGCTTCCTTTGAGATTGCTTTCCCTACTGAGCAGTCGAGAAGGGGCAAAATGAGATCCAGCAAGAGGACGCGGGGTGTTTTCCTCTTTCCTTCCCTCACGTGGCTGAGTCCTTACAGGAAAGAGAAGAGGGGTCCACACTCCTACTTCAGTGTCCAGGCCCCGCTTGGCATCACCTGAAGGCAGGTGTACCTTGGTTCCGCAGTGATGTGTGTATATTGGACAGCAAGGTGCATCTTGTTGCTGTCTCAGAAAACTGAGCATGTCGGCTTGGTCGTGGGAAAACAGGGTGGTTTCCCTTTTGGTATCTTAGGGTGCCTTGTACTCTGGGTCTGTACTTCTAGAAATTCAATTTGCTTTTTACTATCGGGGTCTATTTTTTAAAAAAGTCTTGATGCTGGAACAAAAGTATCACATTTTATTGTTAATACTACTCACTGCCAAGAAAAGATTGGCCGTTTTAATCATTTAAGCTTTAATAAAGGGTTCATTAAGGATTTACTCATCTTTTCAAACATAACTGCTAAAGAATTTTATTTTTAATAAATTTCAATGTATCATCTGGATTAAACACAGTATAAAAGTATGTAAGTAAACTACTTTCAAACACTTCATATTATATTAAAGTGTAATTATTTTACTAAATGCAGATGTGAAAATCCAGCTTGAAAGTTTTATAAAATACCATTGATAAGAAATAACCTATGAGTATTTCAAAGCAATTGAAGAATTGTGCAATGGGATATTAAAGCAGAATAAAAGATACCAAGTTTAGCAGAATATAGGTCTGTGTTACCCGTGCCATGTTACCCATGTGAAATTATAATACTTTATTTCCAAATGACTTGGCTTTCATTGCGATGACTCCTTACAATTAAATACTAACATCCATCAACATATTCAGTGCTACATGGAAACTGGGTTGTTTTTCATCGGTATTCAGGGGCATGGATGAGGGACCCAATACCACTTTATTAAATCTAAAGATAATAATGGTATTATCAGTAGTGAGAATATGTTGAAGAGGCAAAATTTGAAAATTTGCTGTGTTGTGAAAATACTAATTGAAACTATAATTTGGTTTGTTATCCAGTTTGGAGTTTAGGAAATAACACATACAATGTATGTGGTTTGTTATGTGACATGAGGCATAGTACTGAACTGAATACTCTACATACATACAAACATATAGCAAACTATCTAACCATACTAATTAATGTACAGGCTGTTATGCCAAATATTCCCCCCATTAATTTGTTTTATATACCTCTAAGTGTGTTTTGGGTAGCACACTATATGATTTCCTCATAAAACAGAGGGTTTTAACTCTCAAGGACTAGACATTTGTGTCTACCTTCATGATTTTATTATTTTTTCACCTCTGATTTACATTGCTGTGTCCTGATATAAAAAAATACATAACTTTTACCTGGTATATATTTTTATAAACATACTTTATAAAATTAGATGTATTAGCAATGAATCTTTTCCTTGAGATAGCAGAAATATATAGAAATCTATATTCAAAGTATAATTTATAATACTAGTAAATCGGAAATATTATTTGCTATTTGCTGACATGATTTATCCTGACACTTGAGCATTTTCTTAAATCAATTTGATGTATGCAAATCAAAATCACTGAATTGAAATAAACTCTTACTTCTCACACAGAACATAATGTAATATTGGAACTGGAATAGGGAAATAATTTTCCTTACCATTTAAATTCAGAAAACTGTTAATTTATGATAAATTATTAAAAAATTTCTAGTCTTACTTTTAGTGTTAGAATAATATTTTAAGTCAAAGTCCTTTCTAAAGGATCATCAGAAGTCCAAAAAACAAATTAAAAATTTTAATAATTAGGGAAAATTAGGAAATTGACTTGTACCTATTTAATACTTCACAATTTAAAATCAAACTAAAAATTTGCAATCTAATTATCATGTACATAAGTCACAAAAATGAATATTTTAATAATCCTATTTTTATGTTAGGTATTGTAAATTTAGTTGGGATTATTTTATTGTTTTTATTGTGTTAAATGTCTAAATATATGGTAGAGGAAATGGTCCATATGCTTTCTTTGTAAGAAGTTGCTTAAATTAATTCAACATAAATTTAGTGATTGACTCTTTCTACTTACAAAATGTTCTAGACTCCTAAAACTATAAAGAGAAAAGAGTGTGTTTATTTTCCATCAATGAGCTCATATATCATGGAGGAAATAAAATAAATTATCTTAATATTAAGAAATGAGTACAGATGGCATCATGTGATTATTCATAGACAGCAAGGGTAACTTTAGGTGGACATATTCTGTTATCGCACCATCTGTCTTCTAAATAGCAAATCTTGAGACATCAATTGAATTGTAAAGAAAAGTCTGGCCCTGGCTGGTATAGCTCAGTGGATTGAGCGCAGGCCTGCGAACCAAAGGAACACGGTTCAATTCCCAGTCAGGGCACATGCCTGGGTTGCAGGCCAGTTCCCAGTAGGGGACACATGAGAGGCAACCACACACTGATAATTCTCTCCCTCTCTCCTTCCCTTCCCCTCTAAAGATAAAATAAATAAAATCTTAAAAAAAAAGAAAAGAAAAGTCTTGTATGTGCACAGGGGTCTCCGTTCCTTGATGGTGATGCAGTGCTTTCCAAACCTGCCACTGGTCGGATTTCATTCACCGTGAGAGAGCCGGGGGCATAGTATCTGGTGGAGTCTCTCCGGCAGCAGCAGCATGAACAGGAGTGGCAACAACAGCAGAGACATTCACAGGTATGACACGGGAAATACTGTGAATGCTAATACAAGCAACGTTATTTTAATAACGTTAAATCAATTCAATTCTCCTGATTTTTTTGATGGTTCCCACTTTTTTCCTAGTGTCTTGAAAGCATTTGAAGACTGTGTCTGTTGCCAAAGATCATCTGATTGGTTTATTTTTGAAAACAGCTTTGCGAATGATAATCCGTACATGCCGTAAAAGTCATCCGTCTTAAGCACAGAATTCAAAGGTGGTTTTAGACATTTCAGTCTAAAAATACTGCTGGCGTAGTTGTTACACTGGCCTGCTCAAACTTCTCCAAATAATGTGCATAAGTGGGGGATGGTTAAGACATGTTTGGAAATGTGTATAAAAGTGCAGAGCTGCTTGTTAAAACTCTGAAATTCCCTGAAATGTCAGACATGTTGACTGGCTGAGATACTAAAATATTTGCAACAAATGATCACTCCTAGAGTGTGAATACTGAGGTTTTTAAGTACAGCGTTTTCAGTAATATTTCTTTCTAACCACCTGAATGAATACTTTTATACAATTGGTTGGCCTTCTGTCTAAATATGATTTGGTATTTAACAGGTGAATACACCTAGTTAAGCACATTTTATTCAAATTATGTTAAACAATTTGTCTTTACTCAAAGTATCTTATGACATAAGGTGGTCATTCCTATTAAATAACAATTCAAAAGCAGAATGATTTGAATAATGTTTCAATGAATTATAGTAGCATTTACATGGAAAACTATTATACTAATTAAAAAGTCATCTCTAACATTATTAACATATGTAATATGGTGGTTGATATTTTTCTTCCTTCAAAACCAACTGTCAATACTATGAACAAGTTCCATTTAGGTATTTAACCAACAGTAATAAGAACAGGTAACAATACTTTTTAGCCACACTGTCTATAATATAAAATATTCACCTGTCATTTTTCCCTTAGTGATCATTTGGAAAGATTCCTAAATGTAATCTGAGTCAGCATTCAAAATCTGTCATTACACTGCCCTTATTAATGAAATTTAGATTACTTCTTATGCATTGTTCTGGAATTTTATGGATAGTTTATATATATATATTTGTTTTTAATAAAAATATGTATTTCAGGTATACAACATGATTTGATATACATGTTAATAATGAAAAAATTACTACAGTCAAGCTAATTAACATATCTCCTCACATAGTTACCACTGGTATATATAATGAGAGGACCTATCTGAAATCCATGTTCTTAGTCCATTTCCAGTACTCAATGCAATAGTATTAACTATTAACATCATCTAGCCTCATTCATCCTTTATGACTGAAACTATGTACTTTTTTATCAGATATTTATGATGCCTCAAAGCTTTTACTCTTTTTTTTCCTTTAAGATTTTAAATATTTCTTTTTAGACAGAGGGGAAGGGATGGAGACAGAGAGGGAGAGAAACATCCATGTGTGGTTGCCCCTCACATGCCCCCACCTGGGGACCTGGCCGACAACCCAGGCATGTGCCGTGACTGGGAATCAAACCAGTGACCCTTTGGTCTGCAGGCCGGGACTCAATCCACTGAGCCCCTGTGTACTCTTGAACCAGCATCTTCCCATCTCCCCATCTCCCTATCCCTGGTAACTGCTGTTCGACTCTCTGCTTCTAAGTATTCAACTTGTTTGGATTCCAAATACAAGTGAGATCATGCCCTTTCTTTTTCTGTGACTGGCTCATTTCACTTAGCACAACGCCCTCCATTTTCACCCACGTTGTCAGAGATGGCAGGGTTCCCTTTCGGAAGGCTAAATAACATTTTGCTGCATGTACATGCCACATTTTCTCTCTCTGGTCATCCATTAGCAGACCCTTAGGTTGTTTCCACATCTTCATTGTTGTGAAGAAAGCTGTGACGAACACGGGAATCAAGGTATCTCTTCAAGGTATTGAACTTCACTTTGGGCACGTAGCCAGCGTGAGATCACTGCAGTATTTGTGCTCTGCTTTTGGTAACCATTGGTGTTTAATTTGCCTTTCTGTTTCCAGCTTCCAACCTGGAGATGTAGATCACTGTTTTTAACTTTCCCATGATAAGTAGACTCCCTGCGTTGCATCTCGTTCTATTCACTGCTTTAGCGGCAATCTGTCCATTTTAATATAACGTATTTTAATTTTCACCATGCTCCAAATATTTCTGTTTTCCTTTGGGATTCCTTCTTTGAGCCACATGTTACTTAGAAGAGTGCTGTTTAATTTTCAAACATTTTATGATTTTACAGATATCTTGCTCTTATTGATTTATAATTTAATACTGTTATTCTTAGAAAACATGTCCTGGATGATATAGAGATTTGTCTTTTGGCCCCCAAAATGGACTATACTGCACTTGGAAAGCATACCTATTCTGCAGTTGTTGGGTGTAATGCTCTATAAATATCAACTTTGTGGAAACAATCTAATTGTCTATCATTGGATACATGGATAAAGACGTGGTGTGAGTGTATAAATACATATATCTATCCACACATATATACAATGTCACATTATTCCACCAAAAGATAAAAGTAAACCCTGCCATTTGTGATAACATAAATGGACCTGTAGGACATCATACCAAGTGAGATAAATGAGAGACAGACAAATACTTTGGAATCTAAAATAGCCAAAGTCATGACAACAGAGTTAATTGTGGTTATCAGGGGCTATGGGGGTGGAGAAATAGGAGTGGTGTTGTCTCACCACCAACTTGCAACTAGTAGGTAAGTAAATAACCCTGCAGAGCTGATGCGCAGCACAGTGAATATAGAGCCCAATATTGTGTTACAATCATCAAACCTGCTAAGAGCCTACATCATAATTATTTTACCACCAAGAAATTATAATTAGGTTAGTTTATAGAGGCGCTACCTATGCTATCATGCCAACTATATTACAATACATAAATGTACCAAGTCAACATGCACACTTAAATTTACATAATGGTTTGCGTCAAACATATTTCAAAGTTGCTCATTGCGGTTTTCTCGAATACTGTTCGAGATTCTTTAGGTTTGGGGACCTATGGATTTATTTCTTTCATTATCTTTTCTCTTTCTGGCATGTGGATTACATTTTACACTTCATTTAGTACTGTCTGAAAGTCTCCGATGCTGTGTTAGATTTTCTTAATTTTTTTTCTCTTTTTGTTTTAGCTTTGATAATTCCTACTGACCTTCTAATTCATGACATTTTTCTATTGTGTTCAATCAACTGTTACAATCATCCAATGAATTATTTCCAATTTAATATTTTTCAAAGCTAGCATTTTTATTTGGTGCATTGTTTTGAGAAACTGGGAGCTTTCATTTAATTTAACATGTTTAATATTTATCATATTTATTTGAAAGTTGCATTTGGTAATGCGTGATCTGCCCTCACTGACTGCTTATCCCATCATCATGTGTAACACTTTCTTCTTATTACGATTTGTGATTCTTTTAAACTGCTTGACACTGCATGAAACAATAACAGGAACTGAAGCCATATTTATCATCAGGATAAGGCCCATGGGAGTTGTCAAGTCACGACTCTAGGCAGAGAGCTAAGCGAAGTTAATCTTCAGTGATTTGGGTTTAAACTTCGCTGCTGGCTTTGAGTTAGATTTATCTGACCACTAGATGTGAATAGTTTGAAGTCGTGAATCACGACATTTCCTTAGTGGGGCCTGATCTCTTATAACCAACACGACTCTAGCTCAGCTGCCAGCATTGCCAAGCCTGGGGAATTCTGCTTTCCCGCCTGCTCACCGGATTTTGCATTTCTGGGGACCACTCTTTACTCCACATCCTCACTCCCATCTCTGCCTTTGCATATGCTGCTGTGTATACGACTTACACTTTCCACTGGTATTCCCTCCCGGTATTTGGGCATGTAACCATATATACACTGGTAGGTGCACTCATCTACCTCCTCTTCAGTGGTGACCTCACTTATGGGAAATGCTGTCTCTCTGCCGTTAGAGTGAGTGCAACCCATTGCATAGCACTTTGAACTTAGTATGTGATGAGTACAGGCCTGCTGAACAGACCTTCACTCACTTACTGGTGTGATTTCAGGTGCTGCACACAAAGGCAGAAAGCATAAAATTCAAGGCAGGTGGCAGACAGTGGTGTATTCAGTCCTTTATGTCATACTTTCCTGGTGCTCAATAATTACAGGAAAGTATCCCCCCAATATTCCCAGATGTTATATGTTACCGCCAGTACGCCTCCCTTTGCAGATGGCACCTCGCATTAGGCAGTGAGTCACTACATACGAAAGGGGTTGGAGAGGAACCAGAGCTCAGAAAAGACAGCAATGTTCAGCAGCAAAAGGAAACACTGAAAATAGAACTCAATACGTCTGTAATATGCCACCATGCTAATGAGATGGAGTGTTAAATTCTGCTTAAATGGAGTAAAAAGTCCACTTCCTGCTTGTAAATAGCTCCTGTTTTTTAGGGTAATATAGAAATTTAATTCTGGTAGCCAAGAGCCCCTGCTGTGGGAAGTATCTCCTTATTGTACCTTTGACTTCTACATATAAAGTCTAGTACCTGCTGGTGTTCTCAGGGCACCTCTAAGTGCAGGGAAATACTCCAGGGGTGCATTCCTCAGAGTCCTCTATTACAGGCTCCATCTGATGATTTTATATGTAAAAAGCTACTGCAAGTGTAAGGAACTTCACTGCACATATGTGTTACATCCCAGAACTGTGTGTGTGTTTGACAGAAGGAGTACGTGTTGTCCAAGTGTGTGCATCTCTCAGGCCAGTGCAAGGGCAAGTAAAGACTATGTTAGCCTATGTTTAAAATATGTTAATGGGAGTAGTAGAAGAACAGAAGCCAAAAATCTCATTTTGGTTCATTACTTTCTGAGCTGGATTGCCTGTGCCTGATAGGTAGGTACAATTTAAGACCTAAGCAGCCAGGCTTTCCAACAGGAACTATAACACTATCGGAAGTACACTGTATGGACAAAGAGGCAGAACACGTAGGACGCAGAGTGGCCACTGAAGAAAAACTGCATTTCCAATTTTATGTATGAAGGTTCAGGGGAGGAACCGAGTATTGGCATGAGACAGGGAGGGTTTGCCTGCACATTTTAGGTTGTTACTGGGCATGAAATAGAAATGGCGAAGACACCTGGAGAAGGCTAATGTTGGGACGTCAGTGGACCCCGCACTAAGGAGAGTAAGTAAAGACTCCGACTTACCTCCTCATTATGATGGAGTCCACTTCAGTCCCCGTCACTGGCTTTCTCTGATATCTTCACATTTCTATTGCCCGTTTGGACCCATGGAACCTGGGTAACCATTTCTAGTTTTACATTGCTCTCTATTTTGAAGTTTGCTTAATCTCACAACATGAAGTAAGCTTTCTAAAAGTCACAGCCTGGACTCAGTTCTACTATGAATAATTAGGTGAAAACAGGTATGTCCTGTAAAATATCAACATGCTGAGCAGGCTCACCATCCCGGTAGTCACTGCCACGCGCAGAGAGCAGGGGGAATTCGGGATGTGGAGGCTTGTTCGGGGCACATGGATGGGGATTCACTATGACTGGTGGTGTGCTAGGCACGAGGGTGTGTGCACGCCTCACAGGTTGCCAGCGAGTTTCTGTTATAATGACCTGTGCATATAAAAGAACTGTAATTTCATTTTTTGCAAGGCCAGTGAAAAAATGGGCCAGGCAATTAAAAGAGAATTGAGTCTGACACAATAATAAGTGGAGAGCGAGGTAAGGTGTACAAAGTCCTTTCAAGTCCTTGCAAGTACAGATGCACCTGGAAGCGGTGGCTTGTCTAAGATCAGTATAGGTGGAGACTGGAGGAGCTGGGATTTGAACTCTCTGAACTGTGTTCCGAGTAAGTTAGGCATAAGAAGCGGAGGACTAGAGTAAGCTCCTTCTCCATTTTGGAAATGGATCGTCTCACGTTTTAGAGCAATCCGCAGTCCAGGATCCCTGCTCTTGCTCCAGCTCAGCTTTTCCTCTTTAGCATGGTTCTAACATGAACCAGAAATCTTTGAGGGTAAAAGACCTGTGCTCATTTCACCACTGAAACCCTGCCATTTGGCAGAACAGCCACCACACGGTAACTATGAAATAGACATTTCAGGCATTTGAATGTGGAGTAGGGACTTTTACTGCAATCAAAACACAATGAGGCTTTCAGGTTCAAGATCACAACCCAGGAGGACTGTGAGCTCCCTTCTTCTCATGGACATCCTGAATCTATAGCTACATATGGAACAGTTTCCTCTGGGTGGGAAGCAGAAACCCAGCTAAGCAATATCTGCACATTCAGCAAACAAGAAAAACAAACCTGCATCAAAGCAGGTAGGAGAGGCTGAGACAGGATCTCACATAAAATCTTCTTTATCTGTTCATCTACCAGTGGACTGGACGCCTAGGCTGTCCTATGTCTTGGCTACGTGGAACCTTAAAAAACCCAAACAAAGCCGTAGATAGTAATCGTTGCCACAGGGGAGGGCATGTGGAGGGGTGGATGAGGAGCATGAATAACAAGTACAAACTTCCGGTAACAAAATAAAGTTTCAAATCACTATGTTGTGCCCCTGAAACTCATACAGTAATCTATACCCATCATCCTTATAATAATTAAAAAAATAAGGTTGCAATAGGGAGTTAATAATGTCTGCAGACCATGTGACCACTTTTAAACCATCATTTGAACACTATCTTGTCATTTTAAGTAAGAAAAAGAAATACAGAGAACTATCACAAAGAATTTCCCCTCCCTTGTTGGTCATTATAAGACGCAGATGTAGTCCAAACCCTGAAATGTCATGTACAAAGACATTGTCACTCAATCTCAGCAGAGATGGACTCTCACAGTCTCTAAATGGCCACACAGGCACTCGGCGTCAGAGATCTCCGGTCAAGCCAAAAACGTGGAAATCTTTGGAACATCTAAGATAAATTAACCTGGGAAAATAGAATTACGTGGGAAAATAATAACTAATAAGAATTAAGTTAAATAAAAACTCCACCTTTTCCATACATTTGAGTGAAAATATAGGTTCCTATAAAAGTTCAGTTGCAATGGCATGTGTATTGTACCATGTGTATTGTAATGGTAAAGCCTGCAGAAGCTTGATTGATAAGCTATTAAAATTGGTCCTATGTAAAAGTTAGATGCTTCTAGATCCACATTTCATGGGTTTAATAATTTGAACTCTTCTTCCGTATGAACACAATTACTTGAATAATCTCCAGAGTGACATTCTTTAGCAGCCAATTAATGAGCTCATAAACTTATAAAAATTTTAAGGAAAGGGGTTGAGTTATTAAAGTGATAAGAAGAAGGCATAATGATACAAAAATTACAAAGGCGGGTGCCAAATTAAGTATTGTAAGTGCTAAACTGTTAACATACCTGTTAATAAAGGAACTGGGCAATAATGCTGAGGTTAAGGTTGGCAGGAGGAGATCACCTTGTGATTTTGGATGCTCAGTTAAATGAAGAGGATCAGATAATGCTGAAACAGACAAATAAATCTATAGAAATTTGTATTTTTCCAGATTGACTGTCACAAGGAGTTCCACAGTAATTGACTGAACACTTCACCAAACAGGGACTCAATTCTCTTTCGTCATTTCGTATAGGAATTTCTTGTGTTCATATTTATCTCAGTTAATTGGATTTCCTTAAACAAAATATTGAATCCACATTATGAAAAGCATCATAGCCTACAAGCAATACTTTAAACATAAGGACTTGATAAGTTAAGGGTGAAGGGATGGAGAAAAATATCATGATAACACTAATAAACCAAAGGCTGGAGTAGCTACATTGTTTCCAGACAAAAATTTAGAACTGTGATTACCAGGGGTAAGGAAGGACATAAAGTGACAGCAAAAGAGTGAATTCTCCAAGAAAATCCTCAATATCTATATACCAAAAAGGACATCTAAATGCAAAAATAAAAATAGAATTGAATGGAGACATAGACAAAAACCACTTTAGCTGCATATTTTAGCATCTCTTCTCCAATAATTGAGAGAGGCCCAGCAGGCAGGAAACCAGTAAGGGTACATTTGACCTGAAAAGCACTATCAATTGTCTTGATCTAATTGACATTTGAAGACTCCTCTATCCATCAATGGTAGAATACATATTTATCTAAAACTCATATGAACTATTGAATGGACAGATCACATTCTAGCCATAAAGCAAACTTTAAATTATTTAAAAGAACATAAATCATAACAACTATGTCCTCAGGCCACAGTGCGATCAATAATTAATGATCTTCCCAAACAGAAAGCATAGGCCCACTTGATTTCACTAATGAATTCTGTCAATTAGCGAGGAAATGATACCAATTCTACAGAATCTCATCCAGAACAAAGAAGCAGAGGGAACACTCCCCCTTATGAAACCAGCATCCTCCTGATAACATAACCAGATAAAAGTCTGAAAGGAAAAATGAAGGCTGCTTCGTTCATCAATATACACAAAATTCCCCAACAGGGTATAAAGTAATTTACCACCAAGTGATATTTACTTCAGGTTTCAGGACTGTTTTAACATTCAAAAATCAACTCAGTTAATCCATCGTATCAAGTGGTTAATAAGAGAATTCATATGATTGGACCAAGTCATGTGGAGGAAGCATGTCGCAAAATCCAACACCTAGTCATGGAAAAGTCTCAGTAAAGTAAGAGTAGAGGAGAACTTCCTTAAACTGAAATAAACTATCACTTCATGATGCTACAAAAATTGGGGTACAATAGGACAAGAAGAAAAAAGAGTGAGAAAAATCCATATTTGCATCATAGTTTATTTATCCTCTGGTAGATTGTAGAGGGTGGGCATTGAATTTTTTATTCAACTAATTTTCTGCCCCATCACTTGTGTTACGAAACACTCCCAATAGGAAGTGTAGCTTAGGAAGGGTAGCTCTGTATGTCTGATAAGCATTACTATTAATGTAGTAGCTAATATTTAACATTTATTGAGGATTTATGTGTCCAACACTGGGCTAAGCAGTTTACATAAAGTCTCCTATTTTAACCTCAAAACAACCCTATGATTTACCTTCAATTCCCGTTCAGAGGCAAAGATCTAAGTTCTGGAAGGTAAGCACTGTGATTAGTGTGGTAAACTTGGTGAAGAGTCGCACGCACACCTACATAAGCAGGCTCCAAACGCACCTCCACACTGAGCTGTCTCTGGGCGGGACAGAAGTATAGAATAAAATCTCTCAGCTGTGGCAAAGCCCAGGGCCTTCTTTCCTCATGGAGAATTCCTGGTGTTGGCCTTTAATAAAGTCTTTGCATCAGAGCGTCGAAGGACCAATTACAGAAGTTTAGAAACGTTTGCCTTTCAAAATGGTCTATTTTCAAAAACTAAAGGCAGAATTTACCATTCTTGAAACTATGTGTTTTTGTTCCCTCAATCCAACTCTATCTCACTTTTGATAGCTGTGAACTTTTCCACATCCTAGCCTGAGGTTATTTGTGAATCTCAGTCTGAGATGATTAGTTTTTGTTTCTTGTATTTCACCTTCATGGTAAACTAGAAATATTTCTATCTAGAAGCTTAAAACTAGTTTTTAATTAGTTAAGATAAAACATTTATCTCAAACAAAAAGTCTTGCTGGAATTTTAATTTCCTGCCTTAATATTTCCAATACCCCTAAAACAAAAGAGACATTAAATATTAAATATTTTTATTTCAGAAATTTTAAGCACTCAATAACCAAACTCATATGAAATGGAGAGCTTTTGTTTTCTTGGTCTTAGCCATTAAAATATTCCATGTAGAGAAGCTAATAAAGATAAATGGATGGTTTAATTAAAAAACACAAAGCACTAAGCATAGAGTACTGTAATTAAATTCCTGAGCAGATAAAAATATTGATGCCAAACAGAATTCCGAATTATTTTCCTTTACATGAACATGTGCCTTGCTAAAGAACAATATAGTTTCGGGTTTAAGGGTAACTGTACACTTTTCTGCAAGTTTTATGAAACAGAAGTCCAGAATATAAAAAGAAAAATAAAATGGTGAAAATAAATAAGAATACATACCTTGCAAGTGAACTTGAAGTTTTATTTTACTGAAGATTAATCAAATAGAAAACATTAAAATCTGACAATCACGTACAGGTGTGGGGGGCATATTTAGAAACAGCTTTCATAGTAAGTGTTTTCCTTTTAATGACTTACCTTTGAAAACAATCACGACTTCACTTTTTCCATCTCCCTTGATTAATCTCCTTCTCCATAAAATGCTTTAAAAAAATTCTTTAGTCATTTCATTTACCTTATTCAAAAATGTCTTGTCCAAACTTATTCTATTCATTGGAATGGACGTTTAAATACTTATTCTGCTAAAACACTAATTGCTACTTTCTTGCTGACTTTATGAAAACTGTACACGAACCATAGTAGAATTGTAAGCTTACTGGAGTTTGTTCATACCTACATGTGTATTTACCAGTAAGAGCACAATAACTTCCAACAGTGATTCTTAGGATTTATCACCTTGTAATGTTGAAAAACAAATTCCTATAAGAACTGCCTGTGACCAAGATAGAGCGACAGCACCTGAATTGACACTCCCAGATCAACCAACCAAAAATCTGGACAGCAGAAAACAACACTTTTCTGGGCATCGGAGATGATGCAGTGGAGCGCAGTGTTCCCTAAAAGATACTAAACAAGATGAGCTCCATCGCTGCTGCAGCGGACTGTGCGCAGAGAAGTCCCAGGCCACATCACCTGTGAGGCAGCGAAACCAGACAGAGGAGGCCACCTGCACTGAGTGGAGGGGAGGACGCTGAGAATCTGGGCAGGACAAGGGGCTCGTGCTGATTGGGCAGAATCCCGAGAGGGGAAAGCTGCACAGAGAGTGCAACGTGGAGATGTGCAGAGGGGCCTCCTAGAGTCTTTAGCTCAGTACTGATCCGTTTTTATGGTGAAAAAACTACCTGAGGCCAAAAAAATCCCCAATTATCTAAAATCAACAGAGGGAGGCGACCCTCAGCGCTCACATAGGCAAGTACAGTTCCTGTTTCCACGGAGAGCGGGAAGTCTCATAATTCTCAGGCTCTTGGGTTGATGACTCAGAAGGACTGGTCCCAGTCATGAGTCAAAATCAGACCTGGACTAAACCCTGTGTGGCCCTGCCTAAGAAAACTTAAAAGAAAGATGGGAAGATACACTATTTTCGAGCAACACAACAGTATCCAATAACGAAGCCTAAGGAATGCAAATGTATACCTGTACAATGAGGCATCCATTCAAACATGTAAGGCATGCAATAAAGCCAGAAAATATGGCCCATGATGAAAAGAAACACCAATCAATTAATCAAAGTTACCCCCAAAACACAGATTTAGTAACAATAGCAACAATAACAGTGGAATTAGTAACAATAACACTGACACATTAGAACTGTATTTTTACATATATAAGAAGTGGAAGGAAAGAGCCTGTTCAGTAAAGCATGGATATATAAAAAATGCACATTTAATTCTACAGATAAACACTACAGTGTCTGATACGCAATGCATTGGACAGGATTGATGGCAGATTTGACACTGGACAAGAAAAAAAATCAATGAAATTGAAGACACAGCCACAGAAATCCCCAAAATAAAATGAAAAGGAATAAAAATAAATGGTGCACTACTGCGTTGTGGGACAAATTTGAGCAGCTTACTATAAAAGTAATTAGAGTCTCAGGAAGAGAGAGGGAAATGGAGGGACTAAAACAGGAATAATATTAGGAAAAATGAAAGTTGAAAATAGTACAAATTTAATGAAAACTAAAACCACAGATCAAAGAGGCTAAATAAACTCCACACACAATGACATGACAAAAATTATATCAGAGCACATCACAGTCAATTTGCTTAAAACCAGTGATAAAGACATAGCAAGGGTTAGTCAGAAAAGCAAGCAGCAAACATGTAGGAACAAAAATAAAAATAAACTAAACTTCCTGTAGGGTGCGTCAAGCCAGAAGTTAGTAGAACAATGTCATTAAAATACTGGAGAAAACACTACTGAATAAAATAATTAATATAGAATTAAATGCCTGGTAGAAGTACCTTCACAACAAAAGTGAAATGAAAACTTTCTTACATACAATGGCTAATTCAACGTCTAGAAACCTTAAATACAAGAAATCTTTATGGAAAAATTTCCAGTAGAAGTCAAAAGACACCAAATTGAAATGCAGAAATACACAGTGGAAGGAAGACTACCAAAATGGTAACTATGTGGGTGAATATGTTTTCCTTATTATGTAAAGACATCCAAATGACAAATAACTGCTGAAATGGAATGCAATAAAATGGTGGACTTTATAACATATGAATGACCAAAATAACACAATAGCAAGTAGGGGTAAAATGAAAGTATATTGTTGGAAGGATCCTATACTGTGCATGAAGTGGTATGGTATCATTTCAAAGCAGACTGTGATAGGCGGAAATGCATAATATAAACATAACCAAACACTAGAACAAGCAAAAAATGTTATAGCTTAAGATTCAACACAGGACTAAAGTTGAATCATAAAACACAGTAAAGAAACCCAAAATAATGTAACACAGTGGAAACAGAACAGGACCAAATAAGACAAAAAGAAAAAATAGCAACCATAACAATGAAATTTAAAAAAATATAAACTATTTAATTAACAGGCAGTCATTCTCAAAATGGATTTAAAAAAAAAAAACAAGACTCAACTGGATTCTACTTCCAAAATGCTCACTTTCAATATTAGGTGCAACAAACAAATTCAAAGGTAAAAACTACCAAAGCTTATTCAAGAAGAAATACCTAAGTAGCCTCAGATCAATTATTTGTAGGTAAAATTCTTCTCTTTCACACTTCTAGAAGAAAGTAGAGGAGGAAATATTTGTGACCTAGCATTAGGCTAATTTTCTGAAGCATCATAAACAAACAGTTGATGAATTGCATTTTTTAAACAGTAAGAATGCTGGTCTTTGTAAGTTCCTGTTAACAGAATGGAAAGACAAGACACAACTGGAAGAGATGCTCATGTATCTGACAAAGAACTATTCTGGGTATAGAAAGAAATCTCGAAACTCAGTAAGACCAGCAACTCAATTAGAAGATGGGCAAAATATTTGAGTATATTTTTGTTCACTAAGGAAGAAATATAAGCAGCAAATAAGTATTTGAAATGCACTAAACATCATTAAATATGAAAAATTGCAAATTAAATTTACAGCATGAGAGTACTCCACATTTTTTTAGAAAGTCTAACATTAAAAAAGACTAGCCAAAGAAATCACTGGAAAGATTGTAAAGTATTACTAAATCACATTCACTTCTAATAAGCAGTAAAACCATAAACATATTTAGGAAAACAGCTTGGCTTTCCCTTAAAAATTTAAATGCACATATACCCAGGCATACGTCCATGCAAAGACTTGCACACAGAAGCAAATAAAAGGTAACTTGTAGGTGTGTAGCAGCGAAATCAAGGGAAATATTTTAAGAAATGTTAAGCCCTGGCTTACCACCTCCACATCTCAAAAGGGGCAAAGAAACCTCTAGGCTTTCCAAAACCGGTCTGAAAAAGAAAATATATGTGAAATTAAATCATACACATGAAATCAAACACAGGTGGAGGATGAATATTTACAAGCGTATTATATATGAAGTAATGAAACCTCAATGTATATATTAAAAACAAAGGTCTAGAAGTCTCGAGAAGAAAATCATCGCAACTAAAAGGAAACTGGTAAAGGACATCAGTATGTTTACATTTTCTTTTAATTTCAGAAGATATTTTGAAAAATAAAATAATTTTTAAAAAATAAAATAAAATGTTAAAATATACCATAAATATATGTCCATATGTTCAATTTCAATATTAAGAAAACATAAAAGTAACAACTAGATAGTCTGAACAAAGTTTCTGCTGATAACAGTTATTACAAGTGGTAACCCCTACTTCGGTAGCGACGTGAGGAAAGGGGCTTGCTCCTGAGAATTCATGAAAAATATATATTGTATTTCATTCTTTTGGGAGAGAGATGGAGGAGTGTATGGGGGATAAATGCTGATGGACGGACACCTGACTTGGGGTGGTGAACACACAGTACGGTGTACAGATATGTGTTATGGAATTGTGCACCTGAAACCTGTATAATTTTGTTAATCAGTGTCACCCCAATCAATTCAATAAAAGAGAGAAAGTAGCTACTAAAATTTAAAACATAGATATTGAAATAAAAAACAAATATGTTATCACAGCACCTATTGTATAGGCAAAATATTTTGAAATAAATTGTGGTACTGATTATTAAAGTGTAGTCTCTGAAAAATAAGACATGTACCTCACTAATGGAATGGATTTCTTGGATACTATTTTGTGAGAAGGGTAAGATTCAGAGAAGACTATATAAATGTCCCATATCTGTTATACAAAGTGGCAAAAATCCATTTTATTTGTGCTTATATATATCCATAATGGTATTATATAAACATAGAGAAAAGTGCAAATCGGTATGCTAACAATAGCTCCATGGTAGGGAAAGGGGAAAAGACACGCGAAGGATATAAGTAAAAATAATACCCAAAATCTATGAAAGAAAGAATGTTCATTTTCCAAAATAAAATGAGCCCTAGGGTAAGACACATGAAAATATGCGGTTGGGTTAGGGGTCCAGGTATATCTAAAACCCACACAAGGACAAAACAAATATATTAGTGGTGCTTCTTTCTGAAAACTGAGGACTATTTTTTACGTCCTCCTCCTTTACATTTCTGTGTGTTGCTTAATCATATTGTGAATTTAGTGAGAAAACTATTATGTATATGAAACTATAGAAGAAAATATAGGAGATTTTTTAATGATATTTGGGTGGAAATATGTTAGAGAGGGCTTGTTTTAAAACCCAAATCATATGAAATTCTAGTCAAAGTGACATCTTAAAAATATAATAGTTTAAGAATTGATTCACTTGCATAACTGAAAAGCCCAAGGGTAGCCCTGGCTTTTAGCATGGTTATCAGCATCCATGTAGTTTCATCTGGAATGTGTGTGTCTACATCTTTCTGGGTTGCTTTGTATGTGTGTGCTGGAGTTATTTTCAGGCAAAATCCACTGAAGGTTGACAAGATGGCCACAAGAAGTTCTATGTGGATATCCAACTAGATGGGAGTGCCCGTGAATTAATTTCTTCTCTTTATCCTACGTAACAGCAAATGTCCTCAGGTTGATTTCCCCTGGCTCCTACATGGCCTGATCATGTGCTCTAATTCTGTGAGTCTTGGAATACAGTTCACTCGCTGGCAAAATCGGGTCCTTGAGCCAATTTTTGAAGTTAGAGTAGACAGAGTTCATCTTACCTGATCCAGAGTTTCAGACGATTTTCTTGATGAAAATTGTGGCGTCAGCACCAACACACAGGAGTTGGGCAATAGTCCAAAGGGCAAGAGACATCTCCTACATCATGTTCTTCCTGAATGAGAAAGAAAATTTAAGAGGTAAAAAGAAAAAGAAAAATATAACCACCTAAATGTATATAACTTCTCTATATGATTATCATTATAAGCATAGTTAGAAAGCAAGAAACAAATTGAAAAACACATATTGCAATAAAATGTGTAATGCTTATCTATAAAGCCCCTATAATTAACAAGATAATAAAATAACAATAGATAAAACAATGACCAAAGCAGGAATTCTCAGTTAAAAAATTGCTTATGACCAATCAGCTTATAAACTCTTCTCATTAATAATCAGCCATGCAGATGAGTGGGATCAAAAGATTTCAGTGTTTATTAATCATATTCTGAAACCAAAAATGAAAATATGATAAACTGTACTGGCAGAACAGTCTTGGAAAACCGGTGCTCTCACACGCAGTTGATGGACGTACAAACTGGTAGAGCCTTTTGTCTGGCGCGACTTTTAAGGTTGACAAGTTGACAGTAATCTGTCCAAATAGAAAATGCACGTACTATGAAAATATTCATAAATATGCACCAATGTGTATTTATAAGAATGTCATTGCACCATTGTTTGTAATAGCCAAAAAAAAAAAAACCAGGAAAATAAATATCTATCAGCCGGATAATGATTAACAAATAACGGGATGCACGTATCTTGAAAAACATGCAAGTCCATTAAGAGGATGAAATAGCTTTATGTAAATGCAACTGGATAGCTCAGTAAACAGTGTATATGTGATATTATTGAAAGTAATTCTGTATTCATGTACAAGTACACATTTTCCCTAATTATCCCTGTGTGTGAGTGTATGAGTGCGTGTGTGAGTGTGTAAATGCACACGGAAAGAGCAGGAGAAGGGGCACAAACTGTTGATAGACGTTTCTTCTGTGGAAAAGCAAGAGCATAATGAGGGAAGAGAGAAATCTATATCTAAATGCTAGAACTTTTGTGATAATTTTCTATAATTTTCTGATTATGGTTAGTGGGGGAAAAGTAGTACAAATGCTGGGATATATGAAGAAATAAAAACACCACAGTTGTAGAAATTACAAAAGTCATCTTTCTGAAGCCTGTTGTTCAAAGAAACAGCAACTCGCTTTTGTCCTTACCTTCCTTTCATAGGAAAGCAATGTGCCTTTTCCACTCTCACCTCCTGACCCCAGCTCCCCTCTCCACCCCTCAGCCTCCTGGGCAACACACGTGCAGACAAAAATGCGAGCAGAAGCAGATCAATACCAGGCCTTTATAGCATGGTGTCTGCGGAGTTTATCTCACACGGGGTAATTTATTTCCTATGATCAACATACCATGAGGAATTTATTGGCTGATATTTCTTAAGTCTTCTGAAATTGTTAGAATTGCCCGAAGAGTTGAAGGAGCTAAGCCCAGAGAACAACACATTTCTTCTTCATGCTCACTGCCCTTGCGTTCCTTTTCCATTGTAAGGTAAGTCTAACTACTTTAATGGTTCTTTTTCTTTTTATTATCAAAAATAGCCAAACAAGCAATTTGCTATGAATCAACAGACAGGCACCAGAAAGTGGGCTAGTGCTTGCCAAGAGTCCTCGTAGGTGTTTTTGCACGCATGGGGCTGAGCCTGCATGGGTTGGCGTGCAGGGCAGGGACTGCCGGTGGGCTGTGGCGGCAGGAGGGCTGGCCAGCTCGGTGGAGACCACCCATGTAAGGATGTCCTGTGCAGCCCTTCTGGGAAGCTACTGAATTTGGACATGCCTATTACTGCAATATGGTGAAGTTATTCGCTATTTTCAATATGCACTTCTGTAAAAACTCATTTTTCTCAATCATTATTTCATTCTGAAACCCAAAGTTGGCTTGTGAAAATATATTACTAAAAGTGTAGGCTAAGGCAAGAGTATGACTTGATTTACCCAAAAAGGGTTTTTGCATGAAACTTTAAGTAAATATTCAGCATAAAAAGTATTTTGCATCTTGATTCTAAGGTATATGGCTTACAATTTAATTTTTTAGGCTTTAGCACATGGGTTCAGAGTTACTCAATTTGACTTTTTTGAAAATACTATCAGCCCGATTCTTTTTGCTGTTGTGGTTACCTTCCATGCAGGCTTGTTTTTCTGTGTTTGTTAATTGTCCTCATAGTATGTTTTCCCTTTTTGAGTACAATAATTCATAAAAATTATGTTGCTTATTCTGTTATGATATGAATGTTGAGTCTAACCATGGCTTGAGGGAAGTTTTTGATATCCAAAGCTGGGTGCTATTTCAGACTTTGGGTGAAGGGAAATTATGTTCCTTAATGTAATTTTAATGCATCACTTAATGACTACAATAAATCCTGATGCATTTTTTGTTTCTATGAAATAGGAAATATCATGACCTAATATTTACTACAATTCCTCAATTTACAATAGAAGTTACAAGTATTCATTTTCCTGTTTTGGGTACATAAACCTCTTTATTATACAAGACAGCTAGCTGGGAAGGAACTTCACTAATGAACATAGTAAGAAATACAGCTTTAGAGTTAGAAGTTTTTAAGTCAAAATTATTTCTTGCATAATGACCTATTTTTCACATTTCTTCCCACAAAAGCAAATGTATAAATTTCCTAGCTTTTTTTTTTTTTTTACCTCACATATTTCAAACACATTTCTCTATTGGGAAGCCATGTTTATTAAGCTATCAAAGTTATGTGAGGGAATAAGTATTTGTAGGTAAAAAGAAAATCCAATAAAAAAATGTATTTGATAGAAAGCCTTGACAGGATTCCACGAAGAAGAGTTCATTGCATGGTAACTTATCAGATGATTGAGAAAAGAAGGAGAATATTTTCCTATTGTAAGAAAATAATAGTAAATTGAGCCACCTTAAAATGGAGCCACCTTAAAAGGGAGCCAGGGCGGCCAGGCCACAGGAACTGCCTCGTGCAACCTGCGCCCGCCTCTTTGGAAAGGTAAAACCGGGTAAAACGGGGCTAGGACCGAGGAACTGTTTGCCAAGATAACAAGCAAGCAGTCGTTATGACTACTGGACTAACAATTGAAAACACTGTTCAGAATTAATATCGCTATGTTATCATCTGTACTGACAGAAGAGCCTTCTACTGATGTAATTATTCCCAGTCTCTTTCTCATAAATACTCTTCGCCTTTGTCTCCTAATCGAAACACAACGTGGGCTTTCAGCTGAATCAGTGCGTCCTGAGTAGCTATTTTTATTGATCTCGAATAAATGCTTGTTGCTTCTTACTTTGAAAAACCTTTATTTTTAAGTCAGTATTATTTTTGGAAGGAGTATATAAATTAAACAACCAGAATAATTGAGCATTATTTAGAGAGAGAGACACACACACACACCTATACAGCAGTGTCGTTATTTCCGAAATGTATGGAAGGAGGGGCGTGGGAAAATGTTTTAGCTGACCCAAGCTTCTTTATTTTTTCTTTCAGCAATGACTTTGCATTTTATTTCTTTCAGCAGTTTCCTGTCTTTTTTAATTTTTAGTTCTTTTAATTTTTTTATTTACAGTTGGCATCCACTGTTACATTAGCTTCAGGTGGGCAGCATAGTGGTTAATAAATGGTTTGGGGAAAATTGGACAGACACAGGATAAAAGGAAACCAGATCACTTTCTTACAGCATATTCAAAAGGGATTAACGCCTTACATGTAAGACCTAGCACCATGAAACTCCTAGAAGAAAACACAGGCAGCAAACTCTTTGGCTATACTCTTATTAATATTTTCTGGCCAGGTGTCCTTGGGCAAGGGAAACAAAAGAAAAGATAATCAAATGGGACTGCATCAAACTAAAAAGATTTTGCACAACAAAAGAAACCAACAAAATGAAAAGACAACCCACTGAGTGGGAGGACATATTTGCTAATGATACATCTGATAAGGGGTTAATGCCCCAAATTCATAAGGAACTTACAAAACTCAACACCAAAAACACCCAAACAATCCAGTTTTAAAAATGGGCACAGGACCTGAATAGACACTTTCCTGAAAAGTACATACAGATGGCCAACAGACGTATGGGCAAGACGCTCAAATCACTAATCAGAGAGATGCAAACTAAAACCACGGTGAGCTATCACCTCACACCTTCGTCAATAAATCAGCAAGTGTTGGAAGTGCTGGCAGGACGCCTCTGCAAACAGACTGGAGGTTCCTCAAAACCTTAACAATGGAACTGCCCTATGACCTCTGCCCCTTCGAGTACTAAACTTCGGGGCCACAGGAGGTGCTCTTTCTCCTCTAGAAAAAACATGAGCATTAGTGAGTGCAGGTGAATAGTCTTGGTTTGGGTTCGAAACAACGCTTACAGGATAATGGACTCTGAGCTCTCACTAAAGAGTCAGAAGAGGCTTCACAACAATAGAAGTCTTGGCAAGACAGTCTGTTTAAATAATAAAGAACAATAGAGATTATGTTAAAATAAATTGCCTAAATAAGATTCATGTATTATCGTTTATTATTTAGCAGCTTCAATTTGGACGACGACTTAGGGGAGACATTAATTGATCACACGCAGACTTAGGACAATTAGTCATCGGGATGCTCCATGGAGCCTTCCTGTGTTTCTGTTCTTTCCACTCACCTGCCTGCCTTATGCTTATTGAAAAGTGTATTAAATCTATCACATGTGCTCAGAAAGCCCTTTCTCAAGTGTCCAGTGCAAACTTTTTAATTTGGAGAAATACGTTTTTGAGTTACATCACATTTGACACACGTTAGTGCCTGCACATTCTTAACCCTAACACATAGGTCAGCTACTAGTGTTTCCATGCAAATGAGGAAACATAAATAACACAATTCCCGAAGGCCCTGGAATAATAGTAACAGGGGACTCTGATAATTCCCCTAAGACCTAACGACTGCAGTTTGCTTCTGCGTTTTATTTTTTTCTTATGAGTCCGATCACTAGACAAGTTTGGTGTCCCTGATGGAAGTGTATCGGTCAGCTCTAATCGTTTATTTTATTTATTCACTCGTTCACTCGGTCAGTTATTCACAAGGACACCAGGCAGCAGCACTCTGAGAAGCGAGGCAGATGCAGCAGTGATCAATAGAATCGGGTTCTTTCCTTCAAAAGGTTGACAGTTTCAAAGACTCGACCCCTGAGGGAAATATCCTGCTTTTTATTGATTTAAATGTGCTAATATAAATAACCTAAAAATCACCAAAATCCTGTTATCGTATAATGTTTCATAGATTGGAATAAGACTGTTGAAGTTCAAATCTCATTTCTCCTACTCTAAAGGAAATTTTTTTTCCCTCCCACTTTTAGAAGAAACTGATCATTCTACCTGCCTCATGGGATTATTCAGAGTGCTTGGCACATAGTCAGAATTTGACAAATATCACAGCCTATCACCTACACATCATCACTGTTTATATGAAATACTACTAGTGTCTAATACTGGTTCTATCACTTATTAGTCCAAGTTATATATGTATATGATATGTCTGTGTGTACTAATATTGATATATCTCTTAATGTTTAAATAGTATAGATGAAATCTAATGAAAAAAATTCTGTTGACATCTATGTGATGACTCCCCAGACCACTGGACTCCTGTGTAAACCAAACTTCCCGAAGTCTGCACAGGTAGTTTTGGAGATGGGATAAGAGGTTGGATTATAATAAAGTTTATCCATGAGCATAGTTTGCTTTCTGTCAGTAAATATATGAACTTACTATGGGAATAGTCTATGTCATAGGGATTAACACATCTGATTCATGTGTGTGTATGCAGATATGATTAACACAAATGAAGAAACTAAATATTATGCAGTAAAACAGAGCCTGCAGTCTAACACTTTCCAAGTATCAGGCACGTGAGTAAAACAAATATTTAACATGGGAGCTGTGTTCAGGAAGCCAGCGAGCTTACCTGTTCCTTTCCGTGAAGCTGCCAAGAAAGAAGAAAAAATGGAAACAATGGAATATCTAAATTTCCTTCAGGTAAGGCCTTAGGAGGTTATATTGGGCAAAATGACTTGCTCTTCATTAATATTTACACAATAATTCAAGTTTATTAGGTTTGAAATCCAGGTCTGTCATTTACCTGCTTCAGACCATCTCTTGACTGGGTTATTGAAATAACCTCTGTTAACTGGTCTCCCACTGTCCACTGCGGACTTCCACAGGCTTTTGTCCCCAGAGAAGTAGGGTGATTTCTCATTACCGATAATGAACTCTCAGAGAAAGTAATTAACAATCCCATTTACAGTCACATAAAAAATGCCTATGAATACATTTAACCAAGGAAGTAAAAACCCTGTTCTCAGAAATTTATGGCATTGGAAAAAGAAACTGCAAGAGATGCAAATAAATGGAAGCGCGTACTGCGTTCATGGATAGGACAATTTAACATCGCCAAACGTCCATACTACCCAGACCAATCCCTGGCTCAGCGCGATCCCTATTGCAATACCATTGCTGCTTTTCACAGAACTAGACCAAATAACCCTAAAATTTATCTGGAACCATAAAAGGCACTGAATAGCCAAAGTAATCTTGATTAAGAAGAACAAAGTTGGGTGTCTCATGCTACCTCATATCAAACTATATTATAAGCCTCTAGTAAAAAAAAAGCATGGTACTAGCAAAAAACCCAAAAAACAAAACAAAACAAAAAACCACCCCAGACATATAGATCAATGAAGCATAATAGCCTAGAAATAAACCCACACCTATATGGCCAATTAATCTATGACCAAGGAGACAAGAATATAAGTGGTGTTGGGAAAACTAGAACAATAAAAGAAGTAATGAAACTAGACTACTTTCTTACACCATGTATAAGAATAAACTCAAAATGGATGAAAGACTTCATGTTCTGGTGCCATTCACAGTGCAAGAAGCTCAGTAAATAAACATTTTCAATTTGGAGAATATCTTTATAATAATTATATATTCAACAAATATAAATGGAAGCCACATGATGTGCCAGAGTTCGTTCTAATCAAGATACTTTGTCTCATTTAGTAAGAGGTGTGCCCTTTGATTCATTAATTTTTATATAATGAAAACACTGTTGACAAATATAAAGTTTTCAAGTGTTATTTTTCTATGTATACGTTGGATTCTGAATTTATAATAAAACATGCATGGTTAAGTTAACCTTATGTTAGGCTGTAGAACGAAAGTAAAAACGGCTTCTACCTAAATTTTGAATCTTGCACTAAAAATAAGCTGGCTTATTTTTATGTTATATGTTTTTACTTTTAATTGTAAAAATGAGGAAAGGTCTCAAGATATTTCAAATTACATTTGTGAAAATGAAAGTGCGAATAGTATTTATTCTCAGTTAATGAAAAAGAAAACAAATGTGATCATCACTTTTTTTCTTCACCCTTTGTATTTTTAACACCATAGCCATTCCGATGTACCACATAAAACCTCTGAGCAGCAGAATACAGTTTGTAGTTGTGATGAACATCCCCAAGTGAATTTAATTGGTTTAGACTCCTAACAAACTCATTATATTTTAACATCGGTGTGACTTACACTTTCTGCCTTGAACCACTGGAACTTTTTAGATGTATATCAAACAGTAATTGACTGGAAACAGTAGGATAAACTTTAAAAATAAGTCATTCATAATAGTGGCACTACACTGAGGAATAACTAATCTGTCAAATGACAGAACTCTAAGGATTTACTATGTTGTTTTCTCTTAAAAGGCAAAAAAGTCCAAATAATCTTTATCTATAGATGTTTTAATAAAAATAAACATTAAAATATGTGATCCCTGTCTCTTACGATGCGATTATTAGTTCGGAGAGAATAAGCTGCCATGGCTTGCGAGCATCCTGTATGTTCTGTCAGGAGCAGGAGGCCCTGGAAACTCTCTCCCTGGGCCATCTTTCGGAATCGTGTTTGCACTGAGAAGCCTTAAGGGATGCAGTAACTTTTCCTCCTGGACAAAGAAGGGGCTTGCTTCTGCTTACCATAAAATCCCCCAGGCTCAGGGCTCCCCTCTTGTTCCTAGGGGAGCCCCCCCCCCACATCACCCCTGACACAAGGAATCTAGGGAAACGGGGATTGGGCACAAAGAGAAAGCCCTAGACAGAGCTTTTGCTGTGAGGAATGAAGTTCTTCCTTTCTTGTAGTCTCACATCTTCTGCCTGAGTTCGTGAAGCAGTAACACTTACTATTGGGCACAATTCCTGGCCTTCGCAGTTTTGGATGTTACCCTAGAACCCTTTTGTAAGGCTATGTGCTGATAAGCTGTTGGCAGGTAATAGACTCTCACTGTATCTCATTAGCTGTTCAACAAATATTTTGAACTTCTATGTCCTATGACATCACTCACTTTAAATAATAAATCTGACTTTCTCGCTTCTGCTTAAAATCCTTAATTGACTCTCCTGGGATTTGGATGGAAATCCAAACCCCTTTCCAACACATACTCAATACTATTCACAACCTCGGCATAATTATTCTGCATGCCTTCCAGACCTCATCGTACTTGGCCCTTTTATCCCTATTCTATCCTTACCTTTCTGCGGGGATGTTGTCACTTTTCCCTTTGGCTAATTACTTCATATCCTTTCGAAACCTTCCAGTTTGTTTTCACCGAGAAACCCCCTGCCCAGCACGGACCTCCTCCTTCCTTCACCCCATCCCTCAGCCTCTAGGTACATTTTGTTTTCCAGAAGCTCATTCAGGGGCCCAGTGCCCTTCCCTCCACAGTTCAGGCAGTTCAGGCTCTCAGGCGCGCGTGAGGTCGGCACCCTCTCTTCTTCCCGTTGGCCCCGCTTTAGTTGTAACAAACAACCTGGCATCCCAGTCACTTGCCACCCCAGGCTCCTCCGCCAGGTGCTACAAGGCACAGGGTAATGGGCGGAGGAAGGAGAGAGCCCAGTCCATTCCAGTCCGTTCCAGGACCACAGCCTTCCACTTTCCTGTTCAGGAACAGAAACAAAGCCTGTCTGTTTCACTGAGGCAGAGCCCATTCAAGTCAATATCCGGACGCTTTTCAGAATCGGATGGGTCTAAGCTTCCCATTTATTTACCAAGGAGTTTTTTTTTCCTTGCATCGAGATTGCCAGATTGCCTTTATCTCATAGGTTTCTACTCTCTATATCCCCCAAGACTTGCTGTGGAAGAAAATGCATTTCCTCAATCCACCGCCTTTTTTTGCTGTGTCTGCCGAAATAAAAGACCGGCCCTCCTCTTTCCTCCTGTTAAACAAGACAGAAAACAGAGCGGTAGCAAAAATGGACGACAGTGGAAAATCGCTAAAGCTCAAAGAGCCACAGAGATTCACGGTCCCGGCTCCACCTGGTAGCAGCTACCTAAGAATGCCAAGGCACTTCTCAGAAAAAGGCAAGCCCTGTCCTCTCCGGCACCTACCCGCCTCACTTCCAAGGGCTTTCTCCAGGGCAGATACACAGAGTTCAACTGACCATGAAGCTCAGAAAGTGGAAGCTTCAGGATCCTCACTTTCACAGGTTCCTTCAAGGTCCTGGGAGGGACCTCAGAGACACCCATGGTCCTATTTCCATGGATTTAAATGCGTTCCCCCCCAAATTCACTCGTTGAAGCTCTAACTCCTAACAGGACTGTATTTGGAGATAGGGCCTGAAAGGAGATAATTAAGGGTACGTAAGTTCTTAAGGGCAGGGCCCTGATCTGATACTGTAGTGTTCTGATAAGGAGAGACAGCAGACAGCTAGGTAGCCTGCTCCCTCTCCCTGTCACTGTCCCTGTCCCTGTCAGGTGAGGACACAGTGAGATGGTGGCCCGTTGCAAGTCAAGAAAAGAGCTCTCACTGGAAATGCACGATGCTGATATTCTGACCTCAGACTTCAGCCTCTAGAACTGCTAGATAAAAATTGCTATCCTTCCGGCCACCCTGTCTGTAATATCTTTGGGGGGCAGCGCAAGCTAACAGAGACATTTATACTCTTGCAGACATAGCAAAAATGAGGCATTTCAAGTGCATTTGTTTGAAACCACTACCTTTTTTTCATTTAGCTTCCACCCTCCATCGTGTTCCCTGTTGTGTGTGATGGATGATGTTGAAGTGGCTACGGCCATTTGTTGGGATATTACTGAGGGTCAGTTGAGCTCAGAATGGGTTTAGTTTAGTTTGGTGTTCATTAGGTATGTTTATGTGTTTGCTATAAGTTTGTTAATTAGTGCTATACTCTCTCTATAAAAAATAATAATATAAAAGTCACTATTATATGAGGAGGCAATACAAAGCTAGGTAGATTTGGGGAGAAAATATAACAAAAGCATTTCAAACTATAATTTAATATTTTTCTTGGATTTTGTGGCATTTGTGTGATTTAACATTTATAACTTGTAATTTTGATTCCTTCTTAATTTAAATATTCATATTCACATCTCCTTTTGTATTTATGATTTTACATTCCTTGCCCAGTTCCCCATATTGCACAAAACATTTGTGGGGCCTCGGGCCCCACAAAACATGGACTCATCCCCAAGCGCAGGCCCTTCCCAACCACAAGTCTGCATGACTTAGGAAGTGTAAGAGCAGGAACTCGCTGGTCACAGAGCCCTGCCTCACATGGCCAGTTCTGGAGGGACCCTGCAGAACCAGAAACAACTTTTAGGTCACAGTCTGACCTAAAAGGGGCAAAGCAACTGAACACCGAGCCGGTGCAGCCAATCCAGCGAGCACACAGTTCCAGAGAAACCGGGTGCGTGGGGATTTATGTGAGACTCCTGAAGTCTTAAAGAAGGGATGTTAATTAATTTTTTTAAAAAACTTGGGATTTGATCATTCATTGGTCATGTTGTGATTTCTGTAGGTAAATTACCCGGTGGGTAATTTCGATACCTGATGATTTCCCCAGAAACCCCTTCCTACTGGCAGGCCCCAGCCTTGCACGAGGAAAGACATAGGGAAGCACGCTGCCTCACTGGGATTCAAGGAGTCTCCTGTGGAGCTAATGTATTTGAGAAGCAATATAACACCAAGTAAAAACTTAGACTGAGACGCGCGTCTGCCTCAGTTTGATCCCGCCAGTCCCACCACGTACAAACTGCATAATCCTGGGCAGACTCCTCAGTCTCTCAGAGTTCACGTCTCTCATTTGTTAAAAGAATGATACGGTAAGACAAAACTTCCTGCTTTGATGAAGTAAGACCATAAATCCTAAGGTCTTAGACAAAGCGTGGCCCATCACAAGTACTAAAAAAAGTGTTAGCTTGCTTTTCTCCCTGTTGGTCAGAGCTGAGCCATTTTGGAACAAGGATTACATGAATTCCATGCTGACTGTACCCTGGCCAACAGGCTTAAGTTAGTATATATTAAACCGGTAATGAAGAAGGGCCTTCATTTCAAAGGCAGTGCTCCTGCCAGGGATGTTTTTTTTTTTTTTTTTATCATAAATGCAGTTCCTCCAAGTCTGTAAGGGAACTGGTGCTAACTCCTGCCTGGAGGTTCTTCCCGCTACCTAGGGTGCTGATTAGGAGCAGAGGAGAGGAAGGGTTCCCTGGCCTTCCATCTAATCCCCTAAAATGGCGCCTGTTCTATGACTGAATGTGGAGACAGCTTTCCCAGCTCTTTCAAAAATCTGTCCTTACTCTTGGGTCTGTGTTTTCTCCTCTAGTTTCATGTCCCTCCAAGTCAGTATAACACAGGTCAGGGCTAAGAATAAATTGTTGCCAGAGAGAAACATAGCCTCCCGAGGCCTAAGGCCCATCCCCACGCAGGTGGACACCAGTAAAGGCATTCTGAGCAAGTGTCCCAATTCCATCTGGGGAACATTCGATCTCAGTCCTTACGGTTAACATCACCCAGGTAGTGAATGCTCGGTATCTCTAGAAATCTCAAGAAACTTCAGCCAAGTGCCCCAGGCTTTCGCAGACCCTGTGAGGATCCTGCGTTTTAGGAAGGGGTCCAGTTTGCCTCAGAATAGCCTGGGGCATTCCTTCATGCCATGTCATTCACTCCGATGTACCCAGCATGGCAGGCAGAAGGGAAGGTACGGACGGAAGGCAGTTCTTGCCTTCAAGTTACTCATGGTTCAGTGTCACAAATGTATGTTGAATAATGAAGACACCGACGAATGAATGAATAAGTTATACGTGATGAGGCAGCAAGTCTAAGTTTCCATTCCTTCTCATAAAATAAGGCTTATGGCACCGTGTGTCTCCGAGGACTGAAGCTGGAAACACTGAGACGCTGAATCAAAAGGGCTTCAGCTCCATGTTCTGCATACTAGTCATCACTAAATTTTTTATGATTTTTGTTACGAGTGTAATATTCTAACATTATTATTGGGTGTACACCTCATTGAGCCATTAGTGTCGACCTCGATGCTCCAGCACTCAAAATGTGAATAATTAAAGTACACTTTGATAACTCGTTCATATCACAAATATTGCTGGCATAGTGGAAAGCTTTGTGCTAAGAAATTCACTGTCATTTTTTTTCTTAAGACTAAGTAAATTAGAGTAATTTTGCTTAGGGTTAATTAAATGTTCATGAGGATATCTTGAACATTTAAGAAGGCTAGCTCTGTTTGAAATTAAAATTTTGCTTGGAATAAAATACACAATTAAAAGTAAGAAGTAGTAGCACTTGAAGTAATTGAAATGTTAAGTTTAAGAGTAGGATATAAAATGTATTATGCCGTGTTTGAAATTTGTAATATTTGTACTGCAACAATGACAGGGTGCTCGGTAAGAAGTGTTATGCTGTGTTGTGCTGCGTTGTGCTGTGTGAGTGTGGAGATCACACCTCTGGCTGGCCCTGCAGAGCTGCTCTCTGCCCTGCTCTGCCTTTACAGGACTTCATCAGGGGCCTCTTTTGGCTCCTGGCTTTAGCTTGTGCATTTAGCCAATGGGAAGCCTGAACAGGTGTAGTCAGGAGGGTTAACCAAACCCCGCCTCCTTCGTTGGAGGGTCACTTCGGTATGGGCGTGTCTGTGGGTTGAAGTTCATAGCTCCTTTCAAGTTGACCGCATTTCCCATCAGTGGCTGCTACCGGATTTCGGGAAGGAACGACTCCCTGCCCACATAGCGCCAAGCCTTAGGGTGTCACACCATCGCTCTCTGAGCTCCGTGGTGTTGCATGTCTCCTCAGGTTTCCCTACATTCTGCCCACACTTTAGAAATAGTGCCCTTTTTAAATTATCCTAACTTAAGTGTGCCATCTGTTTCATGCTAAAATCCCAATGAAAACATCCCAATGAAAAAGGCTAATGGGATTTTTTTTACATTAAAAACAACCTGTCTCTGAAAAAGAGAGAAAAGCTGTACTTTTAAATTTCATGGGGAGGCAAAAAGCATAAAGTGGAGAGCACAACCTTTTATGCTGGAATAGCTACAGCCAAATTCTGATTTGGTCATTTATTACTTGTAATTTACTTGACTACTCTAAAATTCAATGTTTTTCTAATATGGGTGCATGGTGAATTGTCAGTAGGATCGATCTCATGATTTTTTATTGTTATGCTATTAGAGTTGTCCCAATTTCCCCCCATTACCCTCCCCTGTCGCACCCACCCCCCATTGCCACAGTCAATGCCCACCCTGTTGTCCATGTCCATGGGTCATTCATACATGTTCCTTAACTAGATCTTTCCCCTTCTTCCCCCCTTAGCCCCCTCCCATCCCCCTCTGCTCACTGTCAGTCTGTTCCTTGTTCCTACGACTCTGGTTCTATTGTGCTCATTTGTTTGTTTTGGTCATTAGGTCCCTCTTATAGGTGAGATCATATGGTATTTGTCTTTCACCACCTGGCTTACTTTACTTATTATAATGCTTTCCAGTTCCATTCACGCTGTTGCAAAGGGTAGGAGCTCCTTCCTTCTTTCTGCTGTGTAGTATTCCATTGTATAAATGTGCCATAGTTTTTTGATCCACCCATTTACTGATGGGCACCTAGGTTGCTTCCAAGACTTGGCTATTGTAAATTGTGCTGCTGTGAACATAGGGGTGCAGAGGTTATTTTGAACTGGAGTTTCAGGGTTCTTTGGGTATAATTCAAGCATTGGAATTTCTGGGTCAAAGGCAGTTCCATTTTTAGTTTTTAGAGGAAATTCCATACTGTTTTCCATATCTCATTTTATTGATGTTAGGATTATATGTATAAAAAAAACCTTAAGGACACTCTGGATGGTGTGGCTTAGTGGATTGAGTATCAGCCTGTGAACCAAAGGGTCATCAGTTCAATTCCCAGTCAGGGCACATGCCTGGATTGTGGGCCAGGTCCCCAGTTGGGGGCATGCAAACAGCAACCACACATTGGTATTTCTCTCCCTCTCTTTCTCCCTCCCTTCCCCTCTCTATAAAAATAAATAAATAAAATGTTAAAAAATAATTAAGGATTTCTGGTCAAGATGGTGGCCTAGGAAAACACTTGGCTCAGGCCCCCCATGACCACCCCAAAACTACAACTAAATTAAAGAACATATCGGAACTACAGCTAAATTACAGAACAACCATCATTGAGAACCACATGAAGTATAGCTGAATGGCAGTCCTGTAAGTATGGATATAAAGAAGCCACATCAAGACTGGTAGGAGGGCTGGACAGACAAAACAGGCAGGTCCCATACCCACAGTGTGGCGATTAAGAATCAGGAGAGATATCTGAGTTCTCCCCACCCCCACAGGAGTGGAGATCCCAGCCTCATACCAGGCTCCCCAGCTCTGGACACCAGTGCCAGGAAGAAAAGCCCCCATAACATCAGGCCATGCAAACCAGTGGGAGTTGCATCTCAGTGAGACTATGGGCTGCTAGAGACCCAGGCGCCCTCCTGAGGGGCCCATGCACAGACTCACTCACCATGAACTCAGTAGCTCTGGGCCCCAGCAAGGAGGCAGCAGCTCCAAAGGAGTTAGGGACAAGGGGAGGAACTAAACTGACTAGTTCACGCAGGACAATGACTGGAGAGGGGAGGAGTCGGGGCAGCTCTCTCCAGGGGACAGAAGTGCTGTCAGGCACCATTGCTTGTTCATGAACAAGCTGCCTACCCAGCTGGCAGGCACAGGCTGGCACCAAATCTGGGCTCCCTATTGACGTGGCCGATGCCGTTTGCCCAGCTCTGGTGGTTCCCTGCACCTGGCCCCACCCAACATGTACATCAGTCCAAACCTTTTCCGGTGGCTGTTTCACACAAGCAACCTGCTTTTGCTCACACTGTTAACATTCTCCAACTCCTTCAAAGGTCCACAAACCTAAAACAAGCAACAGCTGGCCCTAGGGTCCCCTGTGCCTTTTGGTAAATGACCCTAAACCTGGCACAACCACTGAGTCATTTTGATTTGTATTGTAACTCTCATTAGGTGGTCCCAAGCCTGGCAAAAAGTATACATCCATTACAAGACTATAGTAATCAAAAGAGCATGGTACTGACATAAAATAGACACATGGATTAATGGAACAGAACAGATAGCTGAGAAATAAATCCATGAATATATAGTCAGTCGATGGCAGTGGAGGCAAAAATATACAATGGGGCCAATACAGTCTCTTCAACACAGGTTATTGGGAAAACTGCATATATACATGCAAAAAGAATGAAACTAGACCATTTTCTTACACTGTTTACAACAATAAACTCAAAATGGATGAATGACTTACATGTTAGATCCAAAACCATAAAACTCCTAGAAGATAACCTAGGTGAGCAGTAAACTCTTTGACATCACCCTTACCAATATTTTTTTTGATTCTGTCTCCTCAGGTAAGAGAAACAAAAGGAAAAATAAACACATATGACTACATCACACTAAAAAGTTTTTGTACAGCAAAGGAAAGTATTAACAAAATAAGACAACCTACTGAATGGGAGAAGCTATTTGACAATGAAATCTGAAAAGGGGATAATATCCAAAATATATATAGGACTCATACAACTTAACAACAACAAAAAAATTTTGATTAAAAAATAGGTAGGGGACCTGAATAGACATTTCTCCAAAGAATTCGTACAATAGCCAATAGACATATGAAAACATTCACAGCATCACTGATCACAATGGGATATTGCTTCCTACCTGTCTGAATGGCTGCCATCAATAAATCAACAAAAAACAAGTGTTGGCGAAGTTGTGAAGAAAAGGGAACCCTTGGTGCACAGTTGGTGGAATTGTAAATTCATGCAGCCACTATGGAAAACAGTATGGGATTTCTCAAAAAAAAAAAAAAAAGTTAAAAATAGAACTACCATATGATCCAGCAAACCCACTTCTGGGTACATATCCAAAGAAATCTAAAACACTAATTTGAAAAGATATGCACATTCCTAAGTTCACTGCAGAATTACTTATAACAGCCAGGATATGGAAACAACCTAAATGTCCATTAATAGATGGCTGAATAGAGAAGATATAGTACATATGTATGTTGGAATATTACTTGGTCATAAAAAATAATGGAGTCTTGCTAATTGCAGCTACATGGACTGACCTTGAGGGTATTATGCTAAGACAAATGAGTCAGACAGAGAAAGACCAATACCATATAATTCCACTTATATGTGCAATCTGAAAAACAAAACAAACAGAAACAAACTCATGAATAGCGAAAATAATTTAATGTTTTGGTGGGGGGCCTTGGGTAAAAGGTGAAGGGATTAAGAAGTACAGATTATCAGCTATAAAAACAGTCACAGGGATGTGAAGTACAATATAGAGAATATAGTCAATGATATTATAGTAACTGTATGGGGCCAGATGGGTACTAGACTTACCGAGCTGATTTTTTTCATAAATTATATAAATATATATTCACCATGTTGCATATTGAAACTAATATAGTATTGTATGTGAACTGTAATTGAAAATTTAACATTTAGGGGAAGGGTCAAGTCAAGGAACATGTATAAAGGACCCATGGAGGAAGAAATGGGGGGTGTATTGATTGTGGGAGCTGAGGAGTGGGTAGGGCAGGGGAGAATACTGGGGGGAAATGGCACAATTGCTATTGAGCAATAAAAAAATTTTAAATAAGTAAATATATAAATAAATAAAATACTATTAGACAAGGAAAAAAGAAAAGAGAATTTAAAAAATAAAAATAAATAAATTGGGGAAAATAAATTTTAAAGAACATATAAAGTGTTTCTCACTGTTCCTTGGACTGGACCATCTTTCAATGAGGAGTAGCTCCTACTTTTATTATGTGCATCTCATAAAATTGTAAACAGTTAATATTTTAGGGCTTAATTTACTTACATTTTTACTTCCATCGCAAATTTAAACACTATGAAAAATCTTTATATATATTTAGAAGTAATTTTGTTATAATTCCATTGTAAAATAGAACTTGCTATGAGTGATTATATAAGAAATATTTGAAGTTTATTTTAACTATTTAAATGTAACTTTTAGCTTTTCCACTACTTTTGTACAATGTTATTAGTAAACTCAGAATAATCCAAACTAGTAGGGCTGTATCAGAAAAAAAAAGAAACATTTACTAAATTTCTCCGTATAAAAATGTTACTCTAAACTAGTGGTATTCACGTACCCTCACACGTCCTGGACTTGCCTCGGAGGGTCCTCGGGAAGCGCCTGAAGCATGTAACAGGGAGCTCACTGGGTAGGGTTCTTAAGGAGAAGGCTCTTAATGAGACTGTCCTCAATTTTTTATCTTTTTTTTAATACTACACTAGAGTAGACAGCTTCTTTTAAAGAACATTTTATAGTTAAGTTTAGGGTAACAGCTGTTATAGAAATAAAATATTGCATATAGTATAAAAATATATCTGCTCATTTCTCTGCCTGTCAGAGGCATATTTTTCAGCCCTATATCACCTACAAAAGGTATTAGAGCAAAGTATGTAAAACTGGGCTTTTCTACACATCCTAAACTTGAGCATTTATATTAAAATCTTCCATATCATTTCAGTGTAATTCGTACTGTTCTAATTTCAGAAGTAATGCATACTTATCATAGAAAACTTGAAAATTAACAAAAAAGGAAAAGTACAATAAAAAAAGTAATTTATAATCTCATGGTGAAGAAACACTGTTAATATATTAGCATATTTACAATTCACTATTTTCTATAAGCAGATAAGAGTTCTGATTCGAGGTGCTGTAGCATTTGATTACTGAAATTATTATAGGATAATTATGTAACTTGTCTTACAATAAACATCACGCATCCAGTATTTTTCTATGGCAGCACAAATATCTCCAAAACACCATTTTCGTGCTGGGTGAGCTGTGGGCTGAACTGTTCCCCTCAGGGCTAACCTAAGAAACTGGGGATAAAGCTGTGAAAAGCAAAGTGAAATCTCCCACAGACTTTCAATGGTTTGTAGTTTAAGACCTACCCCTGCGGGGAAAAAATGGATCTAAGCAGATGCAAAGTAGGCCTGAGATGAAGGTGCTGGAGTGAGTAGTGAATTCACACTGAAAACCCACAGCCGGTGTAATGTAGGGGCACTGACTCAGGGCTCAGATGGAGGTTACAAGTCCAATGTCAGAAGGCAGCTGCTATGGGACTTAGAAACCAGCAGAACTTGATTTTGTGTGTGCTGATATAATAAGGTCAGAGGATGGAGGAGCCCTCACAACCAAGGAGGAAATTCCCCTTGAGGTGCTTGGCAAAATTTGAAGCATCATTGGGCAAAAACTAAAGACGATACCTTAAAAAGTTATCTTAGGAAGAACAAATCGCTCATAGCTGTTCGGTATTGACAATGACCTGTAAGATGCTTCATTAACTGTGGGCATGGGGGTGGGTTGGGCAGAGGAGGGCATGGAGGGAAATGTTGGGACAACTGTTGTAGAATAACAATGACAATAAATAAATATCCTGAAGAACTACAGAGTTGCAGTGTAATGGAGGTTAACCACAAGTAGCTAAATCATCTGAAATTTCCACGCTGCTTTAATCCTAGACTGGATGGAAGTTACCAGCCCCACACTTAACTGAGGAAATGGGAGATCCTCTCTGCTCAGGAATATGTCACCATCTGAAGCCTCTACTCTTTTTGGAGTACACAGTGCCTGCCACATGGTTAAAAACCGAGAAAAGGATAAATACAAATGCTACATTAATAAAGATAAAAAACCCAAACATATAAAGCATTAATGGCTATCTGATACATTACCTAGAAAATAAAATAGACAATAGAAATAGATAGATGATCAAGTACTGATGCTAATAGATTAGGAGCTTACAATAATTACTATTAATATGTTAAAACAGAAAAGAAGAGAGAATCAACCAAGAGGAAATGATGGACATTTTTACCAAATAATGCATCTAAAATAATCATGATCATCAAATACTAGAACTGAAATATGAAAGACTTGAAATCAGCAACTTGATGAATGGTTTTAACAGCACATTGTTTGTAGCATGATCACACTGGTGAAGTGCGAGATGCATCAATAAAGGGTGTCTGTACTGAGGCAAAGAAAGCAAAAAGGGTGAGAAGGAACGGAGCGTAAGTGACTTGGACCATTGGCCGTATGGTGGGACACATAGGTTATTAGATCCCGCAAGCCCCATTCTCGTGGAATTATTGCCATTTGACCTGTCTGCTCCATGGAGGGGGTGGTGGGAAGGGGAAACCCTCTTCTCAGAGTTTCTCTTTATTTAACTTCACTCATTTTATGAAAAAAAAAATAATATTTGTACCAGTATGTGACAAGGACATCAGAAGAGTGGGTAATGACATACCAGTCTCTAAAGCAAAACCCTAAAATATTAGCAAATGGAATTTCATGGATATACATGCCATCATCAAGTGGAATTTACCACCGAAACCCAGGGTACATAGAATCAATCAGTGCATTTCATCTGATTAAAAGATTTTTTAAGAAGAGAAAATCTCATGTTCCCTGAAATATGCAGAGAAATGTACCTGAAAAAACTTGATCCATTCATGCGATTATTTTTTCAATGTGGCAAACTAAGCCTACAGGGAGAACTTCAGTTCTCTGAGACATATTTTTCTCTTGATACAATGCAATAGCACCGAAGAGCAAAGACAACATGCAAACACATTTCACATCTCTACTTGTGCCCTGGCTGTTGGTAGCTTGTTGACCAAAACCTTCTAAAGTATCTTGTGCAGAAAGTATGTTACACCTAGGTGTTCTCTCTCATAGCTTCAGGGCTGGTGGGGACAAAAGAAAAAGAAAAAGAAACAAAAAAGAGTAATTAGCCCGTCTCCTGGCCTTCCACTGTACCGTTACTTTTGCTCATTAAACTTTGACCTAAGGTCTCACTAAAGAATAGGCTCAGAGGCTAAAATAACTTGAGAAACAGTTAGACTACTCTAGCATTCCTATGGAACATTTCTTTCCCCACTGGGAAATTATACCATCTTGACCTAAAATATGTTGTATAGACTCTGCAATATGCAAATTCAGGGATGTCTCTTGGTTTTCCAGTACTAATATGAGACTATTTAACTATTATAGCTTAATGATTTTTTCAGCATGTGGTAGATGAATTTCTCCCTTCCAATTTTTTTCATGTACTTATTATGAGAAATAACTATATGAAACATAGTTATTTCTTAGCTATTTTTAAAGGAACCTCAGAAACCTATTATTTTTAACCCATTTGAAAATAAAGTATTTATATTATTTAAAAAATAAAGTGTTTGTAATATTTAGTGCTGCATGTAAAAACAGAATGTTGACTCTCTTATTAAATATACATTTCAGCTATATTTTGGTTTTTGGTATTATCTGTGAAGATTCTAGAAAGTTATTTCTAATATTTCTATTTTACCACTAAGTTTTATATATAAAATATTTTCTTATGTTATCTAAATTGTTTCTGGTGGCATACAGCCAATATATTTATTTTACATTTTTACTGCATGCATGCTAACTGGAAGTGTTCATATTTTTATTTTACACAATTTAGACTTTTGATTTTTCTCTTGCAAGAGCCCACAATTATTATATCTTACTCATGTTTTATGTATTAATTAATTTAGTAAAGCTCCAGAGTAAGATAAAATAAATACATTTTTTCAAAAATTTGAAGAAGTTTTATCCCCCAGAGGTAATAGATATTTCCAGTGAAAGCATTTTAATATTCATTGTGCATTTGACCTGGAATTGTTTAGAGCCAGGAATAACAATTTCGCATGTGCGGGATGAAGAAAGCTTTAATGAGTCTGCAGTTAAAGCACACTTTTAGGCTGCACATTGTGTTCAGGGATGCTCTGAATTTACTCGGTAGCGAAGTTCAAAATCTGTAAGTAAAATTACACATTTGTATTGCCATCAGTGTGTCCCTACTATAAATGAATAGAAATAGACAAAAGAAAGCATGGTGATTAACAGAATAAAAAAACCAGCCTTGGAACTTATTCAGAAGACCCCATTTTACAGTTACCTGTGAGGTTTAGGAAAAGCATTTGCTTATCCCAAACCCTGTCTTCCCATTTATGCTCTAGTAGAATGACATCTTAGCCTGTTTATGTGTACTTAATAATATATACATTAAAATCCATGTTGATTAAGATCATGTTCAAGATAATAAAGCACTTTTATTATCAATAATTACTTACTACATGTTGTCTTACTCTACTTCAACTATGTGTCATTTTCTGAATAGTAAATATTGGCCAAGAGAAGTGTCTGTGATCTCACTACCCTCGAGTTAATCTGTATCTCGTGTCACCATTCACTGAAAACATTTCATGAACAACTGCTCTATGTTCAACCATATATATCTGCACTGTTCCATCCAGTCACATGTGACTCGTGAACCCTTGACATGGGGCCAGTCCAGACTGAGATGCGTTGAAGGTGTAATCCCTATAACTGTTCCCAAGGACTTAGTATTCATAAAAAAAGAATGTGAACTATATTATTAATGATTTTGTATTGATTGCATATTAAAATGACCTTTGGATATATTGGGATATAGAAAGCATTATTATATTAATTTCACTTAAAATATCTTCTGATTTGACTAATAGAAAATTTTAAATTGCATATGTGACTTACACCACATCACTGTTACAGGTGGGACGGGACACGTGGCACAGATAATAAAATGCTGAGGAGGGTAGGAGTGGAGGGACTGAGCAAAAAGGAAAAAAGGACTCATGGGTATGGACAGCAGTGGGGTGATGGGGGGAGGGGTGGGAAGGGTACAAAGGGACTAAGTGGTAATGAAAATACAATTACCAGTAAAATGATTAAATGAAAAATAAATATATTTAAAAATAAATTTAAATATGCACATACTTTACTCAAAGAGTAACAGTTATGTACTATTTCTGATGTTTTTCTGTGTATTGAAAACTCACACATGTCTAATTAACTAATAATCTGTTCTTATTTTACACCTCAGGTAGGTGACGCTTGAAAGGGTTAAATAATTTTTTCCACTGTGTTACAGGTGGTAAACACAGAAGGTAGAATTTAAACCCAACTGATCTAGCATTCAAAGGCATTTTTTTTTCCTTTTTGCATCTCTAGAGGGGTCATAGGCCCAATAAAATAGAATCAAAATATAAGACAATAGATTTTGGCACATGAACAGGTTCAAAGCTGCTTCCTGGGGACGTTTTTAGCTCTCTCTACAGTGTACTTCATGCAGAGTTGAAAGGCTAACTGTTTGAGCAATGATACAAATCTCTTGCTCCATATTTTTTTAACAAAAAGTCAACTTTTCACCTCCATATCTGGTTTTTAATAAAAGCCCCGTGTTCTTTCCAGAAATATCTCACTACAGAGTCGATTTCTTTCCTGTGCTGCTGAGCTAATTGATATAAGAGAGAGAGATGCTAAGCTTATTTTATTCTTTTAGAATCTGAAAGCAAAGCCTTTGCAACTAATAAGAACACCACAATGCTATATAATTTCATGATGGTAATTCTATTTCTGTTGGAATAGCTTTCAACATTTAGAAATATGCTCTTGGGTTTTTATCATAAACTGATGTAATAAATAGTATGACAAAAAAGGGAAAAGTGAAAAGGAGAGAGGATGCCCACATTTGAACTAGCAGCATGGTTCAGAAGTTATTCACATCAATACTGATCACATTGCATTTCCCTGGACTTTCTGGTACTGAAAGGCAGGCTGGGAAACAACCCAGACCAGGTACCTGAGTGCCCGGGTGGGGGTGAGCGGTGGGGATGCTGGAGCTGCCCCCGAAGGAAAGGAGAGAACTGACAGGTCACAGGAGTAGTGTCTACCACAACGTATTTGCCTAATACCTTCCCCCAAAACTTCCAAGTTATGTTGAAAAGGTACAGTCTCTCTTCTCAGGTCCCTTTCCTTATTCTCTCTCTCTGGGGCATTCTCTACAAGTCCAGTTCTTTTGAATATGTGAAGTAATTAGACCAATGATGTTATTATTCCAGGGTTTTGGGTGGCCTTAAAGATTATAACATGTAAAGAGACACCTTGAACAGTAAACTTTAAATTAAACCAAAATAAGATATTATTTTAATTGTGAGGGAAGAATTGCCCTTTTACGCGGCATCATTCCAAAGCTGTTGATTAAAACGCAGGACAACTAAAAAGGATGTGAATGTTACATTCATCAAATTACCGAAAAAGAGAATTCAGAATGCAAACAGTTAAAAATGGAAAAAACATTTCAGAAGAAATATTTTAAGATATCACAACTGAGCAGACAATATATCACAATGCACATAAACACACCTACATGCAAACACAAGACACGCATGTGTGCAATTCATTTAGCATTGGCAAAATGCACTATGGTGAGCTTTCCATTTTCCAAATGAAGAAAACTGAGATTCGGAGACATTATGTAAATAAACTGATAAGGAACAGAACTGATATTCTAATCCACGTAGGATTTTAATGCCAGAGCTAAAACTTAAACATCTGTTCACCCTTTATTTTGATTGAGCCAAATACTAGTTTATTAATGAATCCTAGGTTTAAAAATGGCAGTAACATTACCCAAAGTCACTTACTGTGTTGACTTTAATTCTGCATTGATCTTGCTGCTTTGGAGCAAAGATATTGGAAGCTTTGATTATATTACTAGAAACTAAACAGGGAAAAATGTATGTTTTTACTTTACCTGCTTAATTCCATAACAGTAAGATTTTCTGAGCAAAAATATATCATAAATAATTTATATCCTAGGAATGGGGATTATATAATTTTAGGGATTTTGTTAATTTTGCTAAATATGAAATGCCTGAAATTGGAATCTCATCTTTATGCTGTCATCGAATAAACTGAAAATGTTTGATCCCTCATGAAATGCTCACATTTTGTTCAGTTCAATGGAAATCAATATTGATTCATCATCCTTAGTTCACTGGCTATAACATCCAAGTTACATCCAAGTGTCAAGCTACAAGCTCATCAGCTTCATCGACGAGTAAATTTCCTTTAAAACAGAGACGTGGGGAATTGAATTTGCTTATTATAAATGGAAAAAAGATTGGATTGCAGCCTAGTTCCCGGAATGATTGAATCTTTCTGAGCGAAGCAGTATTAAATAAGATGATTAGCAAGAGACTGTATTTTTTCTTTTATAATGTGAATAAATCAGCTTTCAGGGTGAATGCGAGAGATCCACATACAGCCGTTCAATCAGTTGGCAAAATGAGTAATGGAAACCTTATAGAAAATTAACGTTTGTTTAAATGTCTGGATTCACAGAGAAGCAGTCTGCCACTTCCACCGCGCAGGAGCAGAGAAACAGTGAAAACAATTTTCCAGCCCTAGGTTGTACAGTTAGTGGGGAGGAGGAGGGGTACACGCACCACTCAGAAGGTTTCTGAATGTTGCTTGCCCTTCCCTGCAAATCCATCAAGGTAATGCGCAACTCATACCTGAAATAGGTCATTGCCGCCTCCATGAAGCACTCAAAGATACTATGAGCTGTCTTTGAATACCAGGAAATACAAATGTCAAGCTGATCTCATCTGGAACCATTGAGTTTTTAAGTTTCTTTGACAAGTGTGTGCGGTAAATAGAGGAGTATAATAGAAAAGGGATGATGACAAAGAAAGGTGGAATCATTTTTATGGAGTGTCTTTGTATATAAGAAAATAAGTTTGGATGGCTTCCCTGGAGGCTATCTCAATTCTGCACAAAAGCATAGCTTCTTAGTTATCAACTGTGTATATGGCTTTGGCATAAAAATTGGAATGAAGCAGTCTTTACCTACCCTCAAGATATTTCATTATTTCATCGTGAGTCCAATAACCTACAACTCTTTCCCCATAGCTACTTCTAAAATATATTAGCATTTGTACCTAATAATAGCTTTAAAATACACAGCAAGATTTATTTATACCATGCCTCTTCATGACCCATAATTAATCCAATATTAGGATGGCGAGTGTTATCAATAACCCCTATCCTACTATATGAATTCCTAAATGTCCCCTGATAGGAAAAGACTTAAGACCTGACATTGTGTATTACATAATATTCAAGTATTAATCACATGAATTTTTGGCTATTGTCTTTCTCAAATGTCTTTTAGTATCAGGTCATGGATATTTATTTTATATTTTGGCTTATAACCCAATACTAAATACATTGGCCATCCAGTTAGTTTTTTATTTCAATGATTATAAATTTAATATAAATAATTTTCTTTTAATTCTCCTTTACAGTTTCCAATTGTTCTTTTCAGTTTGCCCATTAGTTTATTAAGGTCATATTTTCTTTTAGTGTATTTCATCCTTATTTGAATATTTTATAGTAGATGCAGTTGGACAAATCCAACATTTGTGCCATTTCTGGATTGGCTTCTATTGGCTACATATTATTTTTAGTACGGAACGCATTTACATGTTTGACTGACTAGTAATTTTTTAAAGTTTATACTACATATTATAAATTATACTTTGTGGAGCTTCTAGGTTATTTTAATTATAGATTATACATTTTGGGGTTTCTAGGTTCTTTTACTGTCTTCTAAAAGCACTGATTTTTATTTTAGTGCGTAGTTCAATTACTGGCTGGTCTCCTTGAACTTGGAAAGGCTTGATTTTATGTCCTTTATTCCTGAAGAAAGCCCAATGTGTTTCTCAAACCTCTCTAAATTAGCAAGAATTAATTTTCAAAGTCTATCCTACTGTATATATTATCAAGGCCTGGTTTCAGACTGGATTAGGGCCAGTCTGTAGGAGTCTTATCCTAGAACAAGGACGTAACTCCTAACGTGCAGCCTCACTGGGCTCCCTGGGAGGCGCCCACTGTACCAGGGATGTGTCAGAAGCCCAACATCCCTAGCGAATCTCAGCTGCCAGAGCCTATGCCTCACTCCCTACCTCGAAGTTGCCAACTTCTGCTGAGATTGCACGGCCTCATTCTGTGTAGACAACCCAACCCACAGCCAAATACTCCGGGGGACCTTCACCTTGACTTCCTTGGACTTCTCTCTTCTGTACTGCTCTCCTTTACAGATTAGGCCCACTTCATCTGCTCCAAACTCTGATTTTTGCCTTCTCCACACAGTGGGACCACACGGTTTATTTGGACTTCACTCCACTGCGCGCTGGCAAGAATTTGTCCCCGGAGAGAGAACAGCGTTGAATGGGGGCTGTCCTCGGGCACGTCCGTGCTGCCTCTCTCAACGGTAAAGACCTTGCATCAGCTGCTGTCGGACACTGTAAAACTCCTGATATGTTTATATATATGTATGTGTTTGCACACACGCAACACACATGCACTTGTTTGATTTTTCATTGTTTACAGTGAGAGGGCAAGTCTGGTGAGTTGAAGTTTCTTTTTTAAAAAAACATAAAAACTGCCTATTATAGTTTTCACCTTCACTATTGCACTTAGTAACTTTATTGTATATTAAATCTTATTTTCCCATTGTTCTTCCATGTAGCCTGAGAGTTTTCTGAGAGAGTCCTGGGGATTACCTATGGATACATTTCCCCCATTTCTGTAGATTTTTAAGGTATCTCTAGAGTATTTCCAAGTTGATTTCCAGACATTCACAAAAGAAACACAAAGTATTTTGTATTTAATTGTATACCATTATCTCTGAACCGAAATCAGAGATTTAAAGCATAACATTCAATCAAAAGAGAATGAAATTGGAATAAATGAAAAGTATTTCCTCCTTTCCTCAGAATTTTCAGTGCAAGAGTCCAAGATCAATCCTGTCTCCAGAATTCAAATTGTACTGAATTCTCTCTGTAGCTATCTTTATAACTTTATCCATCTTTAAATGCTTTTTTTTTCTATCCAGTATTGAATTCTCTTCTGCTAAGTTTATTCACCAAATGTTTTTAAAAGCCTAGGAAATATGATTTTGGACAGTATGCAAAGTACTTATCATTAACTTAATATTTTTATTTATGTGTTTTCAGTGGCCGCAATCCACTTGCAGGACATGGAGTGTCCTCCTTTGTCCTCCTTTGTCCTCCTTTGTCCTCCTGTGTCCTTCCTTTGTCCTCCGTGAGTGTCTTCCATTGAGTAGCTTCTCCTATGTGTCAAGTTCCTACTAGGCTGTGTATATGAATTCTTATGCAGTGTGTTAATCAAATAATTAGTTAGATATCTAGAGACTGATTTTAGTTATCTGATCTTTTAAAGATTATAACTAATGAAATCATTATCCTCGAGGTCACTACACTGCCACCTACTGGAGCGGATTTCATTGCAGATGGTTTAGACAGTCTATTAGCAGACACAGTCGGTCTGCCAGCATTGCCTCTTGAAGCTAAATGGTAAGGAAGTAATCATTTCTCTCCTGTAATTCTACCTTAATCACACTAGTAATTCTCTACCCTTTGGAATGTGACGTTTCTTCCAAGTGATCTCTGCCTTATGGAAAATTTGAGAAGTGCCTCAACATGGCAGAAATGTAGACTACATGTACGGCAGTAGTGTGAAATGAAGATCAAAACGCAACCAGGTAGACCATAGAGGAAATCACTAGAAATAAACTGTCATAAAATGAACCCAGAGAGGAAAATGTCACTAGACTTTAATTTTTATCTGTTACTCCTTTGACATTACCTAAGAGCCTCGGAAGGGTTTTAAGCAAGCACGTAACAGGGTCAAGTGTTCCTTTTGGTATGCCAAAGACACATCAACCACCCAAACACTAGGAGTGAGCTACCCAAGGTAGGGTAACGCAGTTGGCTGTGGCAACGGTGTCCTTGGTTCTCCTCATCTCCCTCTACTACTCTTGACGGGCAGGCACGTTGACCACTGAGAAAATGAATTCCACGTCCTCCTTCCCTTTTTGAAGGAAGAGCATGTCTAGAAGATTGATATCAGCTCACTGAGGATGCGCCGTTTGATTAACTTAGCACTCATCCAAAAGACAGATTTCAAAACCTCTTCTGTGTTAAAAATGACTTGTCATTTATTACTTTGATAGTTTCAGATAAATGCCTTAATATATGCTAGTGGAAACTTTTGGAAATTTCTAATGGTATGAAAGTACAAAGGAAAATTCACTGGGGATGGGAAAATCTCTTGGCTCCGAGACAGGTTCTTGACAAGGGAGCAGAGTTTGGAGGGCTGCTAACAATGGAAGCGTGCTTGGGCCGTTTCTACTTCGGGGCATAATAACAAGAACTTTAATAATGGAAGATACTTACGTGCTAATGCTATGCATATCATCCGTAGTTGATGAGCAGTTTTGTTGTAGCCTGAATTTTAATTTTAGTTGCTTACATATTTAGAGAGCACTATGGATCCTGACATTTTGCCAAAAAAGCATAGAATTTTTTTATTTGAAATATGGTTCAGCCCAACAACTTTACATGTATTCTCTTCATTGAAACATTTCAATCTCTAATTTTCTTCAAGTGTCAAGGTTTTCTAAATTTCCCCAATATTCACCATTCTTCCTTAGGTAACCTATTTTTAATTTCCTATCTTTTCAAAATGTTTTAATAGGCAATAAAATTATGTTAAGAAGAGAGACTGCTGGCCAAGATGAAGGCATAGGTAGACACACTGTGCCTCCTTGAACAGCCAAAAGAAGGACAACAACATTTTGAAAACAAAAAACAACTGGAACTGATAGAAAATTGAACTGTATGGAAGTCTGGCAACCAAGGAGTTAAAGTAGACACATTCATCCAGACCAGTAGGAAGGGCAGAGTCAGGCAGCCATGCAGAGAGGACTCACAGCAAGGCAGCAGCTGGAGGACCGGGGGTCCCATATTCATATTCAGATAGACCGGGAGGAACACCTGGAGAGCGAGACAGACCTCGCAACGCAGGGCCCCAGCACAAGGAAATAAAGCCTCAAACCACTGATTGAAAATATCTATGGGGTTTGAGGCGGCAGCAGGAGAAACTCCCAGCTTCACAGGAGAGTTAGCTGAAGAGAACCACAGGGACCTAGAACGTACACAAACCCACCCACCCAGGAATCAGCACCAGAAGGGCCCAATTTACTTGTGGGTAGTGGGGGAAGTGACTGAAATCCAGCAGAGAGTGGAGCAAGCACCATTGTTCCTTTTCAACCCCTCGCCCACATACAGTGTCACAACCCAGCGACTGGGTTGCCCTGCCTGGGTGAACACCTAAGGCTCCACCCCTGATACACAGCAGGAGCACCGAGACAAAAAAAAAAAAAAAAGGCCCAAATGAAAGATCAGATCAAAGCTCCAGAAAAAACACAACTAAGCGATGAAGAGATAGCCAGACCATCAGATGAACAGTTCAAAACACTAGTAATCAGGATGCTCACAGGATTGGTTGAATTTGGTCACAAATTAGATGAAAATATGAAGTCAATGCTAAGTGAAATAAAGGAAAATGTACAGGGAAACAATAGTGATGGGAAGGAAACTGGGAATCTAATCAACAGTGTGGACAAGAAGAAAGAAAGAAACATCCAATCAGAAAAGAATAAAGAAGCAAGAACTCAAAAAAATGAGGAGAGGCTTAGGCACCTTCATGACATCTTTAAACATTCCAACATCCAAATTATAGGGGTGCCAGAAGGAGAAGAGGAAGAACAACAAATTGAAAACTTATTTGAACAAATAAGGAAGAACTTCCCCAATCTGGCAAAGGAAACAGACTTCCAGAAGTCCAGAAAGCTCAGAGAGTCCCAAAGAAGTTGGACCCAAGGAGGAACACACCAAGCCACATAATTACATTAGCCAAGATTAAAATGAAGGAGAGAATTCCAGAAGCAGCAAGAGATAAGGAGACAGTCACCTACAAAGGAGTTCCCATCAGACTGTCAGCGGATTTCTCAAAAGTGACCTTCCAGGCAAGAAGGGGCTGGAAAGAGGTATTCCAAGTCATGAAAGGCAAGGACCTACATCCAAGACTGCTCTATCCAGCAAAGCTGTCATTTAGAATGGAAGGGAAGATAAAGTGCTTCTCAGATAAGGTCAAGTTAAAGGAGTTCATTATCACCAAGCCCTTATTATATGAAATGTTAAATAGATTTATCTAAGAAAAAGAAGATAAAAAATATGAACAGTAAAATGAGAGCAAACTCATAGTTATTAACAACCACACCTAAAACAAAAACAAAAATAAACTAAGCAAACAACTAAAACAGGAAGAGAACCACAGAAATGGAGATCACACGGAGGGTTATCAACAGGGGAGTGGGTGGGGGGGGGAGAGGGGGAAAGGTTACAGAGAATAAGTAGCATAGATGGTGGGTAGAAAACAGACAGGGGAGGGCAAGAATAGTATGAGAAATGTAGAAGCCGAAGAACTTATACGTATGACCCATGGACATGAACTAAAATGGGGGAATGTGGGTGGGAGGGGGCATGCATGGCAGAGGGGAGTGAAGGGGGGAAATGGGACAACTGTAATAGCATAATCAATAAAATATATTAAAAAATAAAAATAAATGTTCTTTTTAAACAAACAAAAGAAGAAAGAGGGTCCAAGACATGAAAAGCAGGGCCAATAACTGAATAAAATTACATAAAATAATGGAATTTACCCTCCTTAAAATTTCTCATTTAGTCACATCAGGGGTAAAGATTCTAGGCGAGAGAGGGTTATAGATAGATTCCAGTGGGCCTTGGACAAAATATCATCCTGTTATACTGATCACACATCTTATTCGAGTCCTCTGTCAGTCCAAATTGGCAAAACTCAGAAGACACGCTCTATAATCTTTGTACTTATAGGTAAAGTAGCAGGATGAATTTTAGGCAGACATTTCTAAAAATAAATTTATTTTCTTGCAGCCAGATCTTGTCTTTTGGGGTTCACAATGTCCATGCTGCATTTTCAAACGATTATTGTTATTATTATTATTATTATTATTACTCTTATATTGCTTAAACTTATGCCCCTAACATAGAAAATATTTAGGCAAGGGAAGGAATGCTTTCTAACCCTACCCAGTTTTAGCATCTTCAAACACCCCTGCAAAATATGGATGTTCCCCTCAGTCCTCCAGGGTGAACAGATTTTGGAAATTCAAAGGCAGGAATAGTCTCCCTTGTTTCCCTGCTATCGTGTCATTATATTTCTCCTGTGAGCCAATGGAACACCGTAATGACTGAGTACCTTAGGATAAGGTGGGGAAAGAAAGGGGGATTAGAGCTTTTTTAAAGAATCAAATACATTATCTTCTTATTTACACCTTTACTCTCTGAGTAGTGCCTTCCACATAAACATCCTAATTAACTATTTGGTGAGTGAATGAATGACCAGGAATGAACTATGTTTGTACCATAAAATCTAAGATGAGCAGGACACCTTGCAATTTCGGAAAATAACGTTGGGCAGCTGTGACCCCTGAGCGACTGTGGCTTCAGCTGGAGTTCTTATAAATTCAGCGCGTTAAAGAATGGTAATCTCTTGCGGTTGAATATTCGGAGGTATAGCAACTGGTTTAGATATTGCTTGAAATTTATTTCCATTTACAAAAGTGTCCCCAACTTGAAAATGAGTGGCTCCCTAAATTAGCAGAGCTTTGCATTTAGTCCCTCCATCAAAACTCGGTTCCTGTTCAAGGCTGTATGATGTTTTCTTTTACATCTTTCTGTTGAATGTATTGAGTGCTTGTTGAACACCTATTATGTGTTTAGCACCACATACAAAGAGCAAAATCTTTATATCTGTGCTCATGAAGGCAGAGGAAAATATCTAACAAAGGAAGCAGATATAGCCAGCCATGTAGCATAAGAAGGAATGAGTAAAGCAGGCTTTGAGGGTTTTTAAGGCAAATTAATGGTGGTGACTGCAATCGAGAAAGAGACTGCAGATGAGAAGCAAGTATTCTAAGTGAGTAGAATTTGGTTAGGCTGAAGGTAGGAAAGGAGATGCAGATGTTGACGTTCACTGCCATGACCAAATCATTTTGTCCTTGACATTCCCCCACGTGCAGCCCTGTGTTCCCTGTGGCATTATTCACAACAGCCAAGGTGTGGAAGCAATGCAAGTGCCCATCCGTAGACAAGCAGGCAGAAAAGACGGGGGGCATATACACAATGGGCTATTACTCAGCCATGAAAAAGAACAAAATTTTTCCCTGTGTGATGATGTGGATGGACCTAGAAGGTATCGGGCTAAGTGAAAGGCAAATGCCATCTGATTTCACTTATACTATGTGGAATCCAAAGAACAAAATAAATGAACAAAACAGAAACGGGCTCACAGACATAGAGAACAAACAGATGGTTGCCAGATGGGATAGGGGTGGGTGGACTGGGTGAAAAAAAAAGTGAAGGGATTAAGAAGAAAAAGATGGTAGTTAAAGAGTCACAGGGCTGTAAAGTATAGCATACCGAATGTAGTCAATGATATTATAGTAACTATGTATGGAGCCTGGGGGGCACTGGAATTATTGAGGAGATCACCCCGCAAATTATATAAATGTCTAATTACTATACTGCATACCTGAAACTAATTTAAAATAATATTGCATGTTAACTGTAGTGGAAAATAAAAAAGAAAAGTAAATTTTTAAAAATGCTTTTATTCCTTCGGGAAAAACACATCAATCACACCCCCCACCATCAACTACTTTCCTCACCTTGTCCCAGAGGATCTTATTGTTTCTGCTCCGTGCTCCACTTTTCTCTATGGGATACAAAATCTGTGATAGCTTTCTACATATTTTAAGTCATTTTTCTTTCTACACAGTCCTCTGATCCAATGTTGTTCAATGCCTTTGTTTGCTTCTATGATTGCTGTTCAGCTTTTGACATAAATTCTTAAACTTAGCTGTTTTCGTGCAGTCTTAGTCCTTAAGGCTGTTGCAAGTACTTATTTCTCTAATACCTACAATTAATCAACATGCCCTTCTGAAAGTGGAAAAGTGTAAGACAAATTATTTTTACTTCCTTTCTCTGCCAGCGCTAAAGTTGAGTTAGATTGGCATCATTATGCTATAGCAATTCGTCCAAGTATATTCATCATCCCAGGCTTATAGCCTCTTCAAAACATTAAAATAGATTTTATTACAATTTTGAAACTACAAGTTTTAGGTAATTGCATGTTCTCCTTTAAAACTCTAGAATTTCTACTTTTCCTTTCTGCAACTGCTAATCGAATGCATGTTTTTATGAAATTCCTATGTAAAAATATTGCCACAATTTTCCTTAGTCTCATCATACAATACTTATCATAGGTATGTACATTTTTTACTTAAATCTCAGAAATTCATGTTTCTTTGGTACCAGAACGATTGTTCTTGGACTGTTTCTGTAATGTGAGGTAAATATGGACACAGGAAAATCCCCCAGGTTGGGGTGCCAGATAAAATACTGGACCTAGTTAAATTCAAATGTCAAATAAATAATGAATAACTACGAGTGTGATTACACACACGTCAGTCACATCAGAACTACATTAACCATTTCTTTTGAATTCAAATTTAACTGGGCCTTCTGTATTTTTATTTGGCAACCCTACCAGGAAATGATTCCCAAGACGCCCTCAGGCTTCCTCGGAGACACCTGCTTCATGGTTTTCTTCCTTGTCCTTCGTCCTCTTTCCTCCTTTGCTACTGCGTTTGGTCCCTTCCGTGGCTGCTGTCACTCCAGCGTAGCCTTTGGTTTGTATGCTCCCAGCCTCTGGTTTCTCACCTGACATGTTTGTACCTGCTCTCTGAAGCCGTCTGACCATGTCTTTAACATCTGCTTGGAAGTCACCCATTGCTTTCTAGTCTGCACATGATAAAATCCACATTTCTCAGCTAATTCTCTGCCTCTTTCTTAATTGAGTGCATGTTTCCATTAAGTTGCTGACCTACAAATTCCCCAAGTTAATGCCTCCTTGCAAATACCTTTGGCATCAACATGCTTTTGCTACTTCTGGTGGGTTGGTCATGCAACTTCCAGGCCTGAGATACCTTCTTCCTTCTCGTCGGGTTTTCCTGTTAAGGTCTCGCACACGAATTCCACGCCTTGGATGCTTTCCTATCCTTGTTACTTCTCTCTGCAATTACTCTTCTATTGAATCTACCTGTAATGATTACTTTAACCCACGATCATATACTACATTTCATTTTTTAAACAGTGTTTCTTCTTTCTCACTCGATGAAATACTAATATTTTTGAGGTCACTGAGTATGTCCTCTCTGAAGGTGCTAATCAAATAGCAGGCACTCAATCAATAGGTTGCACATTGATTGGGAGATGATAATGACCTCCTAACAGAAAGGGTACCGATTTTCGTGGAGATGGGAATGACTGAAACGGTGTTAATAGGGCATGGGTACAGCCATATCCTCTGCTGTGCTGGGTGAAAGTTGCATTTATTAATAACCAGAGGGCAGTTCAAAGTGAGAAAGCATTAGGCTTTAATCACGTTTCTTAGAGGAACATGCACAGGGCCCTACATTTCTCTAAAACAGAGTATTTCTGAACTCAGTGCTCAGAATTCTGCTTGTTCTGATTGCTCTTCTTTGTAGCTCCACCCTGATCCTCCGCTTCAAATTCATATTCCTACAAATGGCTGCTTCCTGGCCATTGCAAGAAGTCATTGCATTACAGCTGAGACCAGATCAGTGGAGGTCAAAGAGCAGGCTACTTATTGGAAGGTTTGTCATTAGCAAAATGGCCATTTTAGTAATTGTTCTGAACTTGATACGAATACAAATAATAAGACCCCGACACCTCTGATCTACTGACTGAGACCCAGCCATGTGTACTATTTTTTTTTGCTGGTACTATATCTCTACAGTTCTTATAAATCAATTTACAGGAACATTATTTATTCCTCTCTCCAAGATGATTTGCCAGAATGAGGTCAGAATGAAAGATTAATATGACAGCTCATAGTGCAGCGAGAAGAAACCTGTTTTACAATTAGGGTCAAATCTTAAAGGGGCAGGAGTTTTGCTTTGCCAGAAAATATTAAATTCAGTCTCCCGTTAAGGAGGCTGGTAGACTCTAGTGAAGGGGTGTCTCTGGAGGAACAGCGGTGACACAGGGGGCACCTTGGGTTTGAGATCCTAGCTTGACAACCCCTTTAACCTCTCTGAGCCTCAATTTTTTCAACTGAAAATGAGAAATGAGGTTTTGTGAGAATTCAAACTGAACATCGGTGGCAACAGAGCCACTCTGTGAAGAGCAGCCACTTGATAAATGAAGATGCTTGAGTCCACCCCTTATATATGTTTCCTTGCTGAGGAACCGAAGCTTGAGTCTAGGTAGGAATTTATAAAGCACTTTTCCACTGTAAAGCTCTCTCAAGTGTTATGTCTCATGTACTTAAAAAAAAAAATGTCCCATTGACAAACAAAGCATTTATTATTATCCCGGTAGTTCCAGGAGAAAGAAGCTGAATTGCAGAAAAACTGTGTGGAACAGTGAGAGATTTCTAAACAAGAATCAGGAAGTTGGGTAAATTTTTAACTTAGTCACAAACTACGTGATGGCCTGGAGCACTTTTAGCCTCCTGTGAGTAAAGTAAAAACGCTGATGTAGATGTTCACCATGGACCGGTGGACACAGAAAGTCTGTAAAGCAGCCCAGACAGGGGCAAAATGGTCAAGAGAATTCGGGTTTTCTGGTTATTAAGTGGCATGGCTTTCCTCACTTGACCACATGGCTTCTTTTGCAGTTATTTGCAGCACTGATTCTCCATTTACATGAAGAAATATAAATTTCTTTGCCCTTTAAAATCCAACTGCTCAATGTGTGTCTTACAGTAAATGTTGCTCAACCACCAATGATTTGTTGCAACTGCGTGGGGGACACAAATAAATCAAAAACGCATTTAGAACTCTGTCCAAATTACAGATTCAATAACTTAGTCCAAATTATAAATCAAATAACTGACTACTGCACAACTGTCAATCAACTGAAATAGATTAATAGCCACAATGGAAGTGACTGGAGCTGCAGAAGTTATGAGCGCTGCACGATTTCAGCTCGAATTTGAAAAGCCCTTTGGAGCACTGGCGGGATATTTCCGGTCACCGGATAATGGGGAGAGGGAAGTGTATCGAACATACATCATAGCCTTTACTCAGCCTGGTTTTTTGTTGTCACAGCTGTCATATGCAGAAGCTACTCATTATTATTATTATTTTATGGATGAGGGACTGAAGATCAGACAGGTGAGGCAGGTTGCCCTGTGCCCCATGCTGTTAGAACATAGAGCAGGACCCCAACTGCCTGCAGAATCTTTCTCTAGACTCCCATCTTTTAACAGTTACGTCACACTGCTTCCCGCACAGTTCCAGGTAGAAAAGGGTGACTGATGGGTGGATTTTCATAGTGAAATCATCATCAGTTGAAAACCCCCTCAATAGGCTAGAAAATATAAAGGTGCCCCGAAATCCACAGTGTGTTGGAGGTGTCACTTTAAATGACAAAAAGTTTTCTTTAATTCTTCCTTGCTCAGATGTATTATTTCAGCTTATTGGGTGTGCATTCCTCCTGTGCTGTTTTTATCTCTAAGAATAACAAGATCACTGGTTTTCCACATTAGATGCTTTAGCTTTTCTGAGTTTTATAATGACTTGTCAAATGAAGCCACCTCACCACGGCCTAGGGCTTCCTCCTCCACACCCAAGAAACATTTGGCCACATCATGGGGCATTTTGAGAACGAAAAAGGAAAAAAAAAACCCAATTTTATACCAATAGCTCAGTATTCTGTTTCTCATAGATCATCTATTAGGTTGAGATCACTGATTTCATTTATAACTTAATAAAGTCTCTGTGTTCGCTGTTATCTAATTCTTAAAATAGCATGGAGAGGACGTTCTCGTCAGCACCAAGCAGTGCAAACTCTCAGACTCCTTGTGACAAAAGTAAAAGCAGAGTCTCCTCAACAAATGGTGTTGTGAAAGGTAGTTATCTATATGCAGAAAAATGAAATTGGATCCTTAACTCACGCAATATACAAAGATGAACACAAAATGGATTAAGACTTCATTATAAGACCTGAAACTTTAAAATTACTTCAAGACAAGACAACATAAGGGAAAGGTCTGGGTGATGATTTTCTTACATTGACACCAAAGGCACATGTAACAAAAGAAAATTAGTCAAGTGGGATCACATTGAACTATGGAATAAGATATTTGCAAACCATGTCTACAATAAGGAATTAACATCCAAAACATACCAGAAACTCATACAACTCAGCAAATCAAAGTGGTTGGCAGATGGGCAAATAACCTAAATACATATTTCTCAAAAGATGTACAAATGGCAAATAGGTATATGAAAATGTGCTCAGCATCACTAATCATCAGGGAAATGCAAATCAAAACCACAGTGAGCTATCACCTCATACCTGTCGGAATGGCTGTTGTCAGAAAGACAACAGGTGAGTGTTGGGGAGGATGTGGCTGGAGGAAGGGGAACTGCTGGGTTGAATCTACCTTGGTAAAACCATTATGGAAAAGGCTGTGGGGTTTCCTTAAAAAGCTAAACATATTATCCTTCAATTCACACTTCTGGGTATTTATCCAAAGAAAATACAATCGGGATCTCAAAGAAATACCTGCACACCTGTGTTTACTGCAGCAGCAGCCTCAGTAACCAAGTCCATCAACAGACAAATGAATGAGGGAAATGTATGTATTATATATAATAATGAAATATTGTTCACAGGACAATGGAATAGTCGGTCTTGAGGAAAAGCATGCCCTGCCATTTGCAACAACCTGGATAAACCTGGAGGGACATCACGCTAAGTGAAGTCAGTCAGACACAGAAAGACAGACACTGTATGATCTCACTAATGTGCTGAATCTAAAACGAACTCACAGAAGCAAGGAGTAAGGGGGTGGTTTCCAGGGGCTCAAAGGAGGAGAAAAATCAGATGTCAGTCAAGGGGTACAAAGTTTCCGTTATGCGAGATAAATAAGTTCTGGAGATCTAATGTACAGTAAGAGGACTATCGCTAACAATACTATATTGTACACTTGAAATTTGCTAAATTCATAAGTGTTCTTGCCACAAAAAAGAAAACAAAGACAATAAAAATGGTAACTATGTGAAGTGATGAATTTTTTGATTACCTCAATTGTGGTGATTATACCACAATGTATAGGTATATCAAAAATCAAGTTTATTCCTTGAAGATGCACAATTTTTGCCAGTGGGATACCTCAGTAAACAGAGGAGGGAATAGACATGTTAATAAAACCAAATATGAGCTACCACATGGATGTTCTTGAGGACATTATGCTGACTGAAATAAAGGAGTCGTGGAAGAAAAAATGTCATGTGATTCCTGATATAAAATAGCAAGTATAGACAAATTCATAGAGACGGAAAGAAGTGTGGTTGGCAGGGCCGGAAGGAGGAAGAAGCGGGGAGTAGTGATTGCAGGGGTGGAGTTTCAGTTGGGGAAGATGAAGGAGTGCTGGGGACAGTGGTACAACAATATGAATGTACCTAACACCTCAGAACTGTACACTTAAAAATAGTTAAAGTGGAAAATTTTCTGCTACGCATATTCTATTGCAACAACACCACCAAAGCAGCTATGCCAGGAAACTTATTTTGTGAACTTTGACAGCATGCACTAAATTTAGCATGTAATTTACTACACAATTGTTTCAGAAAAGGAAGATTATATATAATATAATATTTACAAGGAAAAATATTTACAATTTAAGTACCTACTGTACTTCAACTTATCATTTTAAATGCAAATAGAAAAGGACACTATTCTGCAGAATGAGGAAATCTGTCTTCTGGATCTCTAGGTCTCAGTGCCCATAAGGGGGTCTCATCACTGCCCCTCCCTGGGTTTCGGTACCATTGCCCGTAGAGTAAGTCACAGGGATCTTCTATTTAGCAGCAAACATTGATCTTTTCTCATACTCTAACCTCAATATTCATGAATTTCCTGTGTTAACCCTAAAGCGATCATCATTACTTGTAACTTTGGCTTTGGTCTAAATTTTTAACAAATGCCACATAGCAGACCCTTAAATGAGACAAGTTCTCCTACCAGAGAGAGTTCTCATTTGTGTTCACACTTATCTAGAATGTTTCTCATTTCTTTGTCCTATGGAAGAGGCCAGACACAGTGAGACTTTCTTATGCTCTCTAGTGAGAATAACAGAAAGACATACTTTGGCCCTATATTATATAATTGTCACCCTCTTCATTCAGAATTATTTATATAATGTTCCTTTTATGAATGGTTTATTGAATCAATAGCACTTTGGCCTCAAAAATATGTAAAATCATGAATTATTGATGCATTGCCATAAATTCATTTTTTCTTTTGAGATTTTCCACACGCAGAATTCACCTAGAAGGAGCCGACATCACATAAACGACTAGAAATCATTTTCTGTCAAGCTCTCTCTGTCTCTTCTCTCATCTCCCTCTGAATTGGGCATTTTAATCCTAAAAGATACAAATGCAGGCTATACAAAAATAAAACCATACAGAGAACACTGCATGCTCCATCTAAATCTAAATATATTTATCACTTGTACAGAAGCCATAATCTCAAAAAACAAAACAAAAAAAAAAAAACAAAAAAAACCCCAGCAAGGTTCCTTAAATGTTAGTTCTTCCTAGGTGATTACTCATAAATGAATGCTATTTTTAAATGTTCTACAACCAACATAACTTCAGTCTACTTGGCTTCTCTCATAGCAAAAGAAAGAAAAGAGAAATGGTGGCAAAGAAAAGGAAAGAAAGCATCTGTATGTCAGGCAAACTAAGAAATGGGATAACACGCTTATGTCATGCACATGTAATTATGGTTGACCACTATCCCTGTAAATTGGATAAAAATTCAGTGGCCGTTTCTAGACTGTATGTATGTCCTGCTCTTTTCTGTTTAAGTTTCTTCCAGACTAAGTGTGGATGCTGAAGTGCCATTCCGGATTGTGTATATGTGTGTTTTTGCACACGTGGATGGAGAGAAAGAGGGAGAGGAGAAGAGAGAATTAAATTAGTATTCAGATTCTGTGTCTACATGGTATTACATGTGATGAACAACTTTTAGAAACCATACTATCTCAGTCTTTGAAAAATCCAGACTCTTCAAAACTCAGAACTGTTAGAGGACAGTATATTAACAAGTAGCATAGATTTTATGTGTAGCATATTAGTAAGTCCCTAAGGCTCATTGAGAACCATCAGTCCATTATAACATGGTGGCCACTGCGCATGTGCTAGGAGTTCAGGACAGAGATTGTTTATAGCAGGAATGCACAGCTGAGTTTGATAGAAAAGCTGAAGCTCAGTTACTTTGAACACAGATAGGATTTAGAGAACCAAAAAGAAGCAGGGGATGAGGAGATCAGTAAGTACTTGCTAAGTGAACATGACTAATTAATAAATAGATGAATAAATGAGGAGAAAATATAGCAGAAAAGTATAAGGGAATGATCACATATGAATCATTTTATGTAATAGATATTTAGTAGAAAGCATTGTGGGGATGTATCAATTAAAATATGCTTATCTCTCTATTCTCATGGAGCTCGTATTGCAGTGGGGAAAGAATGAATGGGCCTGTACAGGGAACAGTGGACCAAGCACGTTAATTACATCCGAGGATGTGAAACCCAGGGATACAGGGGGCTGACTATGTATTCATTGAAAAAAAAAACCTGTGCATAAGGTAACCCATGCAGTTCAAACCTGTGTTGTTCAAGGACCAACTCTGTATTTATATGTACATACGTGTAATGTATAAATATATATCATATATTAGTTTATATACTATATTATAAAAAGTATTAGTTGGCCACCAAAAAAGAAGAAATTCTGTCATTTGTGACAATATGGATGGACTTGAGGGCATTTGGCTAAGTGAAATAACTCAGTCAGAGAAAGACAAATATTGTACGATCTAACTTGTAAGTGAACTTGAAAGAAAAACAAAATGTAGAAGCAAACAACAGATTGACAGTTGCCAGAGCAGGGACATGGGGAGGGTGGGGGTGGTACGCAAAGTGTTTGAAGAGGGACAAAAGCTTCAAGCTTTTAATAAAAATTATTGAAGTAAATAAGACTTTGGAATGTAATGTAAAAACTTTTTCATAAAAGTTATTAAAATAAATGACTTCATTTTAAAATAAATAAGATTTTGGAATGTAATATACAGCATGATGACTATAGTTATTAACATTGTGCTGTTTATTTGAAAGAGATCTTAAAAATTGTCATCAGCAGAAATATTTTATCTATGTGTGGTGATGAATGTTAACTTACTATGATTATCATTTTGCCATATATACAAATATTATATCATTAGTTTGTACACATGAAACTGATATATGTCAATTATATCTCAATTTTAAAAAGTTGCTGAGGTAAAAAAGAGTGTTAAAGGAATCCTCAGCTTTGTGTGGGTCTGCAAGCATGTCATCTATATGTGATTTCCTTCATTTAAGTCTTGTGTCACGGAGGTGGTGTGTAAGGAAGAACGAGCTCACAGCTGTTTTAACGGGTCCACAAACTTAGTCATCATTTACGTTCCCAGTTCCTGAATATTCAACTTTAAAAGACATGTTTGAGCAACTAGAATGTTCCAACGTTGGCTCTCTGAACCATGAGTTCCTTGGTAAAAGGTCCAAAGGGAATTCTGCGAACTGCTCTCTTCCTAGCCACGCAGTAATGCAAAAGCAACGGTGCCCTCCTGAGAATCTCAAGCCTGTGTTCCACCTTAAAAATGTTGACATTGGGGCCCCTGTGCAGCCAGTACTGCAAGGACACGCAGGAGCAGAAGGCGTCTGCAATATTTCCAGCCACTGTGCTTGGGTTGATACAATACTTAGACAAGATGACCCCATCACAGGGCAAGCAGCCAAGGATGACTAAGTAGACAAGAAGGTATTTTGACGAGATGATCAGCGATGGAAGTTGTGGAATTGAGTTACCCAGCCCTACCCAGCCAAGGAGAGGTCCAGCCATAGCAGGATATGCTTACTAGTACCAGTAGGGCGGCGTCACTGAATCAGAGAATGAGAGGAAGGCCTGATCGTCAAACTGCAATTAGAGGGAGCAGAGGAGGCTGCTTCCGCATGAGAAACAGCAGCCAGACTGTTGCTAAGAGAACTGGATGCGCTTAGGGAGACTTGCTGCAACGTGCTCTCTTTATTAAGCAGGCTTTGCCTTAAAGAGAAGGCAGGTCCATCCGGCTTCGTGGTGATTAAAAGTCACATCTTTCTACGTCGGACTAGTTCCATGAACGAGAGAGGGTACTGGGTGCTTGTTGTGCTCCGAAGACACGAGTGAGGGTCTAGAAATTTCACTTCTTCGTTTTTTAATTTGCGGAATCAGAATTTGCAGAGCTATTTAATCAGGGTCCTGATAAGTGTTACCAGGCAAAGGAGGCAAATCATTTAGAGACTCAGAGGAGGAAAATGGCATTTTGTAATAAGCAATCAGAGTAGATTTCACAGAGAAAATGCATTTGGTCTGAAGCAATTTGAGGGACAGATATGGGAAAATAGCATACATCAAAATAAGAATTATGAGTTTCAGATGAATTTTTAAAAGAATGAAAGAACAAGGAAAACAAGTGTCAAAGGTTGTGCACTCTCTGCTTCCATTCTAGGGGAGCCGAGTATGGGATTTCAATTTCAAATTCTGATGCAATCTCTTATTTCTTGTGTGTCTTACTTCTCTGTTTACTCATTTCTAACAAATATCCCTAACAATACTGTAGAAAAGTTTAAATAAAAGCAAGTGAGTAAAATGCTTGGCCTTTAATAAGTTTTTTAAAATGCTTTCTACCACCTTTGAGAATTGTTTTTATTGTTTTTTTCTTTTATGAGAAGACTTAGTTTTAAAAAGAAAGATAAGGTAAATAAAAACACACTCGAAGAAAAGTAACAAAGCCTTCTGACCTAAGAATTACACTGAGAAAAAAATGACAATGATTTCCTATAAAGTGGGGCAGAGACAAGTTATCCAGGAGGATAACTGTCAACTTTAGGAAATTCACAGTTTCCTGTACCCCACCCAGCAGGTGGCTCTTCCTGGTAAATTGTTAAGCATCTTTCAAGTTGTTGCTTACACATTATCAATGCCTTAAATAATTTCCTGATACTTCCAAACAGGTAAGTGCTTCACAGTAGTGATAAACGTGTAGCTTATTTGTACCTCTATTTGGATACACCCTCTGTTGACATGTCTGTCCCAGCCCTGCAGGGAGATGCCACTGAATGAGAAGACCATGTTCTAAGATGCTTTGTATTTGCAGCAACTATAAAGGATTTGGACCACAAACACAACACAACAAATGCTGGCTGTAGAATAAACCAGAAAGACAATGAGAGCTGCTACTAGGGAACCAGAAAGCCTAGTGCTGACCACAAATTTGTGCTTATAAATTTTGTCTAAATCTTGCTTTCATTTACTGGTGTTTTTTTTTTTCCTTGATATAACATGTAAAACAAGAAGGGAAGAGAGGGAGAGGGGAAGGGAGGGAGGAGAAAAAAGTATTACCCCCTAACCAAGCAAACAAAATGAAATTCTATGCTAGATCCACTATGATGAGAAAGAAATATATATATTCCTTTATAATATATTCTTATTTATATACATATATAATGCATTATTAATTGTTAAAGATTTTGAAGCTTCATAAACTAGATTTAAAAATCTCTTCCTGTGAGCCATCTGCTAGGTTCCTGACATTACCTTTTCGCAGGCTGTCTTCCTTTTTTTATATGAAAGTCTCATAATAAGATATTATTTACTTAAAATGCCTCACAAAATCTTGGCCCTCCTTGTTTGAACCTCTATAGAATAGAGGGTTGGGTGGACTTCTATGACTTTCAAACGGAAATATTTATCATAAAAGCCAACATATGGGGTGGCATGTGGTCAGCTCCCTCAATAACGGCTGCGAGATGGGTTAATTTAGAATGCTAAATGGAAGAGCAAAGAGGTCCCCCATGCATCATCCGTGCTGGGAAAATAGCACATCGAGGCCTAGGCCCATTATTTATTAACTGATGCGAAAGAATGAACCCTTCAAACACCCAGTGCTTCATTAAGCAAATTCCATGGTACATTCAGTATTCAAAGCATAATAATTCTGTTATCTATCAACTTTGTAACAGCAACTAGGGTGTAGGGGGGTGGGGAGTAAGTTATTTTTATGAACTGCTTAATAAGTTACCATAAGTAGTTCATCTCTGATGACAGGATATGCCCTCCTCCCCAGCCTCTTAGCCAGGAGTTACTTTAAAAGTGGGATTACATTTTTTTTTTTTCAAGTAAAACTAGAAAACTGTATTGGCCATGGGCCATTCCCCATGCCAAGGAGGGAAGAGGGTGGCCCTGCCTAACCCTAATTCCAATAGGAAAGCATTCACAAAGTTATAACAAAATCTTTAAATTACGCATGCTTCCTACTGTCGTTACAACCGAAAGATGATGAGGTCAAGTCTCTGAAGGTGCTTATGTCTGGAAGACTTAACACAAGTTTTGGCTTTCCATGTTAACACAACCAAATAATCCATATTTAGTAAACAGGGGAACCAAAATAAGCATTTTTAAAATAGATGAATATTTATAGTGATTCTATCTTGAAGAGAGTCTGTCTTTCACTGAAAGAAAATGTTGATGAGGAAGAAACAATAGTTCTCTCTTCTCCCCCATTTAATTCTGTTGATTTACGAAAATATTTTATAATTAGTATGAATTTTTCTGTTTATTACTTCTTACTTAAAGTTGACCCAGTTGGTCAATATCCAGTGCCTCAGTATGAAATCGCGATCAAATAAGCGCTTCACTTTCCATTTCAAGTCAAAGGAAAGAAAAATAATCTGCTGTCCATGAAGAGTTTTAACTACTGATATTCCAGGGTGGAATCTAGATGAAAGCCAGATGTTAAAAAAAACAAGTTAGCTGCCCACAAGCAACAAATGGCCCGATACAACCAGACTGTGCTGCTGTTGCCCAGAATGCTGTACCAACACGATGACGCCACAGGCCTATGGACTTACAGGCCTACGGACTTACAGGGTGTATTTGCATTTCCAGTTAAGAGACTAGTAGCTCCAGATGAGTCAGACTGAGGTTTCTGTTTCTGTTCCATCAATAACAAATTCCCTACAACTCAGGTCACGTCTCTGAGCATTAGTGATTTTGTCTGGATTACATTTTGCCTAATATCCTATGACTATAAACTACCAAGATTCTTTGTATATACCCTAACGAAGGTCTTCAATCCAACAGAATTGCATGAATGGCCATGTGTGGTGAGGGTATTATATTTATGTTTACACAGACATGCACAAATATTGCCTAGAATTTCATGTTATGACCAAATCCAGAAGGGCATTAAATGCTGGACCATAACACAGACATGTTCTGTAACTAATGCAGACACAAATAAGAGCTTTTTAAGCCCAGGGATAAGGTGATTTATGATTTTAAAAGATGGCTAGAACATAGAGGGCAGATTTTAAAAAATAATTGGCTGAAGGCAAGGGTGTCTGGCAGGAAGCTATTTGACAGTGGGGGAAGAAATCACAAGTAAAATAATTTGGAAACAGAATCAAATTCATCAGATTAAGCTTTATTAGCTTCATGTTAACCCTGGTTAAAGCAAAGAAATTTTAAGTTATCTACTACAAGATGTTTTGGTTTTTCATGAAACTCACAATTTGCTATCCCACATTTCTATACATGCCTGCAATAAATTTCCCACATTACCAAAACACCAAAATTATTTTGAAAAACTTATTAATGTCTATTCCTTGTGCTTTGACAGATCTCTTTTACCTGAGATCATATTCCAGAGCTCATCTTGGATATGACTCTCTCCAAATTCAAGCACTCTTATTAGTCCTAAATCTGCTTTACTTGTGTCTTTTGGTTTTGCTCCTCTTTTTACGTTTTTACTACAATTCATTTTGACTATTTACTCGATTTCCTCACTAAGCTTTCTGCTGAAGTCCTTCATTTCGAACTCCCATTGACCCTACTATTTGCACTGTATTCAACTTCCTAAAATTGCTTTATAGGCATTACATTGTTCTTCCAAAACCCTTCAGTGGTTCCTCAACACATACGAAACAGTAGCCAAATAAACCGGCAGTCGAGGCCTATCCCAAGCCAAGTCTTGCATGTGCCCTTGTTTACTCTGATTTACTGCACAACTCCTCTGCGACACCTCGCTTCAGACAAAGTGGTCCGTCGGCAGCTCTGCATCAATTTAATGCACATTACACTTCTACGTGTGCTTTTCCCCCCTGTGGAATCTTCTCAGCACATTTCACCTCATCTGTTAAGTCAGTATCCATTCACATAAACAATTTCAAATGTTATGCAAATCTTTTTCAAGTTTAAGTTACCCCTTCATTTGTCATTGCCCCGTCACTCTGATGGCACTTAGGACCTTCTTCCTCTCACATCCATCTCTTCTTCTTTACTTCCTGTTGCCTCATAAAGACCAAACACCCTGTAATGTTAGGAGGCATTTAGTCAACCACTTTACTTCTCTGAACATTAGCATATCGGTCTGTGTTTAGGACATAAATACGAGTTTATAAGGATTTGACCTTTGAAGAGACAGCAGAGCGAGACACCAGTGGCTGTGAGAAGCTGCTGCTTTTTCAAATGTAACTGATTTATGCTTGATAAAAATAGTTACTGAGATTTAAAATTATTACTAGGAAACAGCACGTGAAACCCCACCTTCACGCTTTTCCAGTGTAACATGCAGAAGCAAACTGTGATTGGCAAGCAACACATTTGACGATAGAAAATGACAAATGGATTTTCGCGTGCATCTGCACAGACCTGCTCTGGAAAGCCGCAGGCGACCTGGGGTTGTAACAACCTATTTTAAAAACTACTTAAATCAAGAAGTGATATGTAGAACCCTTGGGTCCCCAACCACACAGAAGATGAAATATCAAGGCTCAATCTGCTCCACCTTCTTCCCCTTTCTTCAGGGTCACGTTTATTTATACCTTCCTCCCACAGGACTCAGAAGCAGTTATACAATTGTTATACAAGCTCCCTGGGCATGAGCTCTTATGGAATACATGTTTAAGGAAGGTTCTAGCATATATCCATTAGGTCATCTTCTATTTTCAGTATTTTCACAGTTGACTAATATCAATTCTTCTGGGCAAAGCCTAACACTTTCAAGTAAATTTAGCTCATTCAATTTAATTGAACACCAAGATTGAAATTTTAAATTTCATAAAATTAACAAATCTTCACTAATTTCTAAACGTTGGATTGCTCTTGGTCATAAGCTCTTCATAGGCAACAGCATTCTAAAAACAACGCCATTCTTACACTTGAGCAAACAGCTTTTCTGTATTGAGCATTTCCTAATAATCCACCATCGTTAAAGCTATAGTGAAATCAGCAATACAGCCTTCCAGCATAATATTCCTTTCATTCAACTATAGTAACATCACTGGGAATATATTATGCTTTTACTGTAATTCTCATTAAGTCTATTCTTATTGTTGTCCATAAATGCTCCTAAAATGGTCTCTATAATAACTTAATCTTTTCCTAGTATTTCATAAAAACTCAAGAACCTTGTAGAATTTATTTAATAAATAAAAGCAAACAGTAAAATGATTCTGACAATGTTGTAACCATTTATCCACCAAGCAGGTACTATGCATCTTCACAGCACTCGCCGAGGACCCCCCCAAAATATTGCTCTAGCGGACACCCTTCCCTGGACTTCCAGGTTCCCAAATCCCACTGCCTCTACAAGGCAGCTCAGAGGTAACACCTGTGCGCTGACCACTCCAGCCCTGCTCCCTCCGCACCTGCTGCTCTCCCTGCATCTCAGCGAGCTACAGCCTCCCTGTCGGCAACTACTTTCCTCCAGTCACTCAGGCTAAAACCTCGTGCTTATCATAGACTCCCCTTGCTTTTCATATCACATATCACAGGATTTCACAAATCCTGCCCCTACTATTTGAAAATACACTCGGTATCTGACAATTTCTCGCATACCTGCCACTCACCCTCTGTCCCCAGCCACCATCCTCTGAGGGTACAAGTGGCGGCATAGATTTTGCTGCATTATACATTAGGGTGAGTTTACTCCCAAAGTGCTTCCATGACTAGCAGTGTGGCACAAGACACGGATAATAAGCACAATCAAAGAGAAAATCAATTCATAAGCAAGCATCTACTCGGTTGCTGTGTGATTTTTCCAGCTGCCCCTGTATTCCAGCCACCTCCCATCGGATCCCTTGTCTCCGTTAGTTTTCCATATATGTGATCTTTATGTATACATTTATTGGCACTACTTAAAAGTTTATAGATCTAGATAAAATTTTTTAGATAGTTTTGTGAGCGCATTGTAGACACCTTTCTCTGCTGAGCACCTTCATGGTTCTGAATTGCAAAAACTACAGCCACATTAGGCACGCAGCTTGGTTTTCAAGTCAGACGATACGCTAGCTGCTGTAACCATGGATATTTGCTGCCGCCACAGGCCGGAATGCAGGGCCACAACCACCTTCCCGAGAGGAGGCTTCCGGAGTTGCGTCTGAGCTGCACACCGCAGGGAACCTTTCCTCCGCCCCTGCCCGGGGCCAAGTCCTCTACAGCAGTCAGGATGCCCGCCTTGCGGGAGGCTTTTGCTTGGGTGCCTCATCTCGGTTCTGCAGGTAGCAGGTCCTCAGTACACAGGCCATTTCTGCGTTCCCTAAAGTGCTCCTTGTGTTAATTATTTGCCAATCCCCATTGCTCCGGTCTTCTCTTGCTAACTCTCTATTCAATGCGGACTTTGGACTCTGACTGATACACATGAATATGTGGCCTCCTGCTTTCAGAGAGAACGGGCAGCACGTATCATTGAAGGAACGGTCGATCAGCCAACAAATGGGGAGGGTGTGTATGCAAACGGAAAGGAAGGAGGGAATGGATGGGTGGATGGACGTGTGGATGAAGGGATGAGAGGGAGGACGGGAGGAAGGAAGGGACTCATTTTAGATCTCTGTTTCATATCAAACCTAAAATCAGTTCTTGGTGTATTGAAAGTGAAATGTGAAATACAAAACTAAGGAATTTCAAAAGAAAATATAGGAGAATATCTTCATGACTTTGGGGTAGAAAGTTGCTTAAACGAGACCTAAAAAGCACCACTCATAAGGAGTACTGAGAAGTTTAAGTACATACATGGTTAAAAACTGTACACAGCATGAAGAAAGTAAAAAGACAAACAACAGACATGGAGACATTTTGTAGTAAAGGACAGAACCAGTTTAAAAACAAGCAAAACATATGAAACAGGCACTTCCTCCACCAAGGAAAGAAATTCAATTGGTCCACAGCCATATGGCAATGCACTCAACCATAATCAGAAATGCCAAACCCTAACTACAAAGATGCATTACAAACTCCACCATTTGGCCAAAAATGAAAGTCCGTTACACCCAGTGTTGGCAGAGTGGAAGAAAAATCCTCAAGCACTCCACATCTGTAGAGAATGTAAATGAATGCTCATTTGGAGACAAGGTTTTTAAGATCTTGATTGGTTTATCCTTATCTGGATCATCGATTCATTCTCAGGCTGAATTTGAGTGTGATTCTGCCTGGCTTTTCCTGATGCTTTTGATTTAAATTTTGTTGTGTTTCTTTGATGAAGTGGTAATGCATTATTAATTTGCTACAAAATTCTAAAGGCACAAATGTATGGACTTTTTACACATAGAATTTCCTTCTTTCATCCCTTGAGTCTGCGCCTAATGATCACAGATGAGTGAGCGAATCTCCTTCCACCCTTGCCAGCACGGAATTTGAAAATTTTCCATTGTTTTGATGAGAAACAGTGTCTGGTTCTTTAATTGGCATTTGTTTTTCAAAAACTGAGTTTCACCAAATTACTGTTTGATGAAAGGGAAAGCAAATGCCCCCACAGACAAGAAAGCATTTTTTAATTCCCTTGTTCTCTCCCATATAAATATTAAAATTAGCAAGATTGGCACCTTTTCATTTGTATGTGCAAGTTTCCTGAACCAAGGCATAAAAATTCCCTTATTTGGTCATTTTTTTTCTCAGTATACAAAGATATTTCAGCTCAAGCTTTAAGGTGTCAAATTTTGAAATTACAGATAATTTTTTAAAGATTTTATTTATTTTTAGAAAGAAAGGAAGGGAAGGAGAAAGAGAAGGTGAGAAATATCAACGTGTGGTTGCCTCTCACATGTCTCCCACTGGGGATCTGGCCTTCAACCCAGGCATGTGCCCTGACTGGGACTTGAACCGGTGACTCTTTTGTTCACAGGCCTGCGCTCAATCCACTGAGCTACACCAGCCTGGGCAAGAGAATTTTTTATTCCAGAAATTTCAGTTTGTACCATATAGTGTAATTCTTAAATATTACATGCATGTGGGCATGTTTATACGCATATACGTATATATACACATGCACAGGCAATATGTATACGTTTGTTTCTACGTATATTCATTAACTTCATTAACTCATTTCTAAAGGTATTATGTCTGTCCTCCAGATCCCAGGTTTTGTTGTCAGGCAACTGTAATCATTTCTCCTGCCTCTCCTCTGGGCCCCTCTATGCATGGGCTGGATTTCTTTATTGGAGTTCAGACCCATGCTGACACATCTTAAATAGCAGTAGCCCGAGCAATACGAGACAATAGTCTGGAAGAAGACAGATCACACACCAAATGAATTTATAGTAAATGGCATTCTGGGAACAAAACTTGTAATAACACTGATGACTAAAAAGCTCAGAACTGTAATATATAAAGAGCTCTTAGTCTTTAAAAAAAAGCAAGGGAAAGTTGACAATATATGAATAAGCATTTGGCAGAAGAGTAAATCCAATTAAAAAAAATGAAAATATATTTAAATATCAATGGAAGCATAAATTAAAATAAGTTATACTTCATTCACACTGATCGAGCTTGCAAAATTTTTAAAAATGAACTTAATATTGGAGGGGAAAGAGGAAAAGAATAGTCATACATTTTATATCTATACATTGAGATTAATAATATGTCCTGCCCTGGCTGGTGTGGCTCAGTGGATTGAGTGCTCGCCTGTGAACCAAAGGGTCTCTGCTTTGATCCCCAGTCAGGGCACATGCCTGGGTTGTGAGCCAGACCCCCAGTAGGGGGTGCACCAGAGGCAACCACACATTGATGCTTCTCTCCCTCTTCCCCTTTCCCTGCCCCTCTGTCTAAAAATAAATAAGATCTTTTAAAATTTTTAAAAAAATATGTCCTATATTATGTCTATGTCTAACAGCCATAAATGAATGAGCAAGCCTCATTTCTCCCTTGCCAGCATTAAATTTTATAATTTCCTATTGCTTTAACGAGAAACACTTCTTTTTAAATTGGCTTTACTTACTGAATACCGAGTTTCACTGTTATGACATAACCGATCAAAGCAGAAAATACTGTGCAGGACAAACACTGACCACAGCCCATTCCTTTCCTATGAAGTAGAACAGTATGTTTCTGAAATGAGATGAATTTTATTTAGCCAAACACCAAATTAGACAACCTGTCTATGAAAAATGAACTCTCTTTACCCTTCACTACCACTCCTTCCACTCTATAGTATATTATAGAAAAAAATTCAAACAAAGACATTTTTTAACTAAAATCCACAACATTACTGGGGCAGCCAGAGGAAGAGGAACGGGAAAGGGAATGCAGAAGAAGAAAGAATGAAGGCAGGTACTTGGGAAAGAAAAGCTTCCCCAAAGACTCAGAAGTTCCACCAAAGTGCCTATGAATGAACGCAACACTGAAAACAAATTTTTTCTCCGAGGCACGGCTGAGGTAGATTTCGGAAAGTAATAATATTAACATTCAATACATTTTTTTTTGCTCTGTTGTCCAAAGAGAGGGACGTGTGACCTTCACAAGTGGTAATTATAGGTGTTTTTCTAAAGGCTGCTTCTTAACTCTCAGACAACATTATGCATGTGACTCACACATACGACGCGATAAGGCCCATTTAAATAATCATTCGTGACAAGACATACATTACCAAGTCTGCTGCATGACACTTTTAAAACACAAAACAGGTGCTATTAGTAGCAATTAACTGAGAACATCTTATAATGTTATGATTTATTTTTATTTGTAAGCCCCCATCTCTTCATTCTCTCTTTTTTCCTCCCTGCCATCACTCTGCCTACGAAATTGTCATTCTCTTTTCTATGGATTACCCATAGTTTATCTTTAGAGTCACCCAGCTAAAGATAACGGTCTTTCCATCTAACACATTTAGGCCCTTTTTTTAGGAAAAGAGAACACTTTGCTGTCCCTGTCTCAAAGATGGACTTCCATGAATAACAATGCTGAATTAACTTCCTGTTCATTTTCCCACCGTCTTGCATTCTCAACCATTCTGCTGTGTGGTACTCAGTATTATTTTTGTCAAAGAAACAAAATCGCGGAGTTTAGTTACCCCGTGAATTTGTTAGTAATCATCAGATGCACTTGGTTTAAAACGTTCCCCGAAGAATTTAAGATTTTTAAAATAATTACACTTTAATGAGTATTTAAATAATCTTAATATTTAATTCATGAATATGGAAATTCTTTGGATTTTACGATCAAATAATTTGATATGCAAAATAACTGAATGTGCTCTCCTCTGACTCAAGATGTCTTCTGCTCCTAATAAAAATAATCACTCTCATTTTCCTGCTTCTAATGATCTCTGTGACCTGCCCAGTTTTACCCACTCAGTGTATTTTCCACTAATTATAACAACAGCCATGCAAAGGAGGTATTATTATCTCCATTTTACACAGAGAAATCAGAAAAGTTACATAACTGGATTAAAGCCTGAAATGTAAAAAAAAAAAAAGAAAATGCTTGCAAAAGTAAAATCATAAGCTGATTCTTTGTCATATTTTTTAATTGTTTAAATCGGCAGTGTCCAATCTGCAGCCTGCAGGCCGCATGCAGCCCAGGATGGCTGTGAATGCGGCCCACCGAAAAATCGTAAATTTACTTAAAACATTATGAGATGTTTTCGTGATGACGTGTCACAGTGTATTTACTGCGTGGCCCAGGACAACTCCTCCTCTTCCAGTGTGGCCCAGAGGCACCGAAAGGTTAGACACCCCTAGTTGTTTTCGCCCATTCCAGTACAGTATATGTTTTGAGGAATTTTGACAATTGTGTACAGTACAGACAACTGCTTAAGTCTCCCCACAAAAGAAATACAAAACTGTCTCATTGTCCTAGAGAGATTTCTCATGGCCATTTACAGACTAACTTCTCTCCCAATCCCCAGCCCCAGGCAACCACCAATCTGCTTTCTGTTTCTAGAAGTTATTTCTAGAGACTTATATAAATGAATCACATAGGATGTAGTCTTCTGTGTGATTACTCTCATTTATTATGATGGTTAGAGATTTAGTTACATGCCTGTGTATATAAATATTTTCTCTTTTCTTGCTGAATAATATTCTATAGTAACAATATGTTACTATTGGCTTGTGTTTTTGCTAGCTAATGGACATTTGGATTATTTATAGTTTTTTTATTATTACAAATAAAGCTGCTGAGAATATTCACACCGAAGTCTAAGCGTGGGCCAACATTTTGACATGCTTGTGGAAAAGAGCAGGGTAGGGCTGCTGACTGGTAGCAGAAGTCTAGGTTCCACTTTATGAAATCATTGCTGTACGTACAATCCGGTGGGAACTGCATTTCCTCTAGGTTTGTACAAGGTTCTGGTTACTCCATTTTCTTACCAAAACTTGACATTGTTGGTCTTTTCTATTTCAGCTTTTCTAGTGAGTAGGTAGTGATCTCTCACTGTGGTTTGTTTTGTAGTTCTCTGATAAGTGGTGAGATGAAGCATCTTTTTATGTGCTTACTGGCCATTTATATGTCTTTTCCCAAGTGTCTCTACAAACCTTTTTAACTGAATTGTCTTTCTATTTTGACTTTTTCAGATTTATTTATACATACTCGAGAATAGCCTTTTATTTGATTGTTTTGGAAAATATTTTCTGTGGCTTGACTTTTTATCTCTTAAGTGCATCTTTTGAAGAATTAAAGGTCTTTAGTTTAAATGAAATCTGCTTAATTTTTTTTCTGTTTGTAGTTCACACACTTTTTATCCCTGTATAAGAAACTTTTACCTAACTCATTGTCACAAGATTTCTCCAAAATTCTCTTTTAGAAATGTAAAAATTCATATCCTCATAGTATTTCATAGATTACAAAGTACTTTCCACACATCATCTGGTTATTTATTTTTTTAATTTTGCCTGTAGAGGGCACATAAAGCGCTATCCCATTTTTCACATGGCAGGACTAAGGTTCAGTGAGATTAAGATGTTTACCCAAATGAGTAGTGAACACATGCAAGAGCAAGGCCAAAAACAATGAACTCTCTCCCGTGTGTACCCCTCTGTCCTGCCCCATGCCGCACAGCTTCTCGGTTTTGCCGTTGCCTGCTGACACGTCTTTGTCGGTCTACCTGGCTGATTGACCTCCGTGGCATCCGCCAGCCCGCTTAGGCATCTTCCTTCCTGCTGTGCGGGGCTGTCACGGAGACACCACTAACAGTGGAACGACCTGAGGTGGGCGGGAACCAAACCCGACAGGAGTGGTGCAAAACAAGAGGCTATCCAGATTTAGTTTCTAAATTCTCTGCAAAGGAATACATATGACGATTGAAATCTTTTAAAAATATTAATCTATTGTAGTTGACAGGTAATAACCCCAAATAAAATATACTAAAGCTTATAAGCCATTTAAACATTTCCATAACTCAATTTAATATGATTATATGTGCTTGTACTAGAGTGACAAATAATTTTTCTTTCAAGGAACTACAGTTATGACAAACATTTCCCGTTGTTTCACTTCATCTTATTATGATTAAAGACACCACTACTGTTCTTCAGAAAACTTGTCCCAGACTCTTGGAGGCTCACAAGCACGGCCAATTTTTTTGTTTTATTTTCCTCTCCTTCCAGAGTCAATCATCCACACAGTAACAAATTGCTTTCTTTTGTTTGCTCAAAATTCCATTTCTTTTCTCTTTCTTTCCTCCAGCCTGATTCAGCTTTTTTGATCTCTTATTTTTCTTCCTTTTAGATTGGTATTTTCTGCTGATGGATAATAGACCCCATCCTGATCATTGTTCCGGAAGTCCCCCCCACCCCACCATGTTCTCCATTCTCCACTGGTGAATATGCTAGAACCACAGTAACATCCCCAGAACAAGCATGCTATCGCCATTTCTGTGGCTGTTACCTCACTCCAAGATTCATCGCTCACTCATATTTTTGAGAAAGTTCACCTGATGCTCTTAAAAATCTCATTGAAATGGAAAAATATTTTCGCATCCATTTCCAAGTGATAGCAGGGTAGAGATATTTATTGCTTTTCCCAATTTTTAAAAAGGGGATTTTAACCCAGGTCTCCTTACTTTTATCCTTGGATTTATTGGTAATACTTGTAAGTTATTATTTGCAATCTGATTAGTATAATTTTTAAGAGATCTACATAATGCCAGAGTGAAGTCATTAACAAATTGAGAGTTAAATATTTATTATGTTTCAGACATTTTTCTTAATTTGGATGTAATAAAATACCAGTAGTATTGAAGAAATCAAAATTGACCTGAACAAGTGAATACTAGAGTTTGTATTTTGATTTTAAGATATTTTTTCTTTCTGAGATGTAATTAAGCATCTAGGATTCTTTGTCAGCTTAGCATTAATTAACACATTCTCTTTTCCCTTTCTCGAAGCAATGTTATTCAGAAACAATACTTTTTTTCTGCAGTTTGGTGTTATATATTATTTATTTGAAATCATATCTATTATTTGGTGTATATATATAGATATATATAGAGATATATATGTAATTTAGATGATATATAGGAGACAAATATACATATCCCCTCTGCATAAAGAAACACATCGTAGCTTTTTTGGCAAACTAGATCCGGCAAAAATAAAAAATAAAAACTCTTTAAAACTTCAAGGAAAATTCACATTAAATCACACAAACTTCAGTGAATTTCTGATTTACTTAGCTTTTCCTGATTTATGCTGATTATATGGCTATAGGATTATGGCTTTTTATGAGCCCAAGAGGTCAACACAAAGACACAGCTTTACCTTTTTTCTCTTGCTAAGTTTATAAAATAATAAAATAACAGAAGTTATCATTAACATACCACTATCTTTATGATTATTACTCAAGTTTAAATGTTTGGAAACAACCTTTTAAGTGGGTGCAGAATAACAATGGGTAGAAATAGTACCTACTGCTTCGTTTGCTTTTCTAAGTTTTCGCAACACTCACCGCCGCAAGATATCCAAAGCTGCCCTCACGTACAAACCCTTGGTTTCTCATGATGGCATCCATTCCAACCCTGCCCTCCATAAACAGAATGAACAATTACTGTGCTCAAGTATAAACTGCTTTTCTACCATAATCAATAACACCCAAATTCAAACAAGCAATCAAAGCACATGGAAAGCAAAACAATCTCATTCCACATGCTAAGCAAATTTTCTGCTCTTTTCTGAGGTAGAAAGGATTAATAAAACAGTAAGTGTCACGAGGTAAACTCCACCAGACAGAAGCTGTCATGAACATTAAGCATCAAGGGTTCCACAAGCTGCTTAGTTTCTAACGGTGATTGTGTTTATGTACTCATTGATTTCTTCAGGTGTGGGATCTAGTCTGGCTCACCTATGCATCAGCGCTGGCCTGTCCTCTGTGAACTCCTAAATAATGAACATTATCTAGGAAAATACATTATATTCCAAAGAAGGATCTTCCTGTGTAAAGAAACATGAGAGAAAGAGAAAGAGAGAGAGAGAGAGAGAGGGAGAGAGAGAGAGGGAGAGAGAGAGAGAGAGAGAATACATAGCCTTTATAATGCCATGAATTAACCAAATTAAAAAGTAAATTTGACATAAAAACTTTGTTTTTTAAATTAAATTCTAAAGTAAAATTTTAATTTTTGCATAACTTTAGAATGAAGGTTTTCTATTCAGAAGCCTGGATTCTGCTCATCCTTTATTTTTTTTCCAGTCCTCAAAGACAGTCTTTTCTTAAATATCTATCAATTATCATTTTTAAGGGCATACTGTGTGAAACAGTCCATTAAGCTCAGCTTTAATTAGGACTATCACAACAATAAAAAGAATCAAGATGTCAGGATCTGCTTTATACTGATCCCATTAGGAAAATACCGTTGCTAAACAAAATACTATTTACTGTTTAATCAAAATTTCAAGATCATGTGATATGAGAATCTTTACCACCTCTTATTTGGCTGGAATAAAAGGAAAAGAATTTTGGAATTAAGGTTCTTGTGATTTGTTAGCTGTATAGCTCTTCTCTTGTTTACTTAATCATCCAGTAAGTTTTTACTGAGCAGCTACTATGTGCCAGGTACACATCTAGACTATGGGGCTATAATAGGGAACAAGCAAAACTATGTGCCTTTCCTATGGAATATACAGTCTAGTGGATATGACAGAAATTACATGGGTAGCTAGATAGAGAGATGTAAAAGTGAAATGTTGTGACGAAATATGGTAGAAGTATAATTTTCAATAAAGTGGGCAGAAAGAACAATTCTGGAGCTATAACATTTGAGCAGATGCACAATGGAGGTAATGGAAGAAGAAAATGATAATTCCTGGTCGAATAGAAGTAAGAGCTTTGGAATGGGAGTGACTTCACGCATTTGGGGAAGAAGAGAAGGAAGGCCCGAGTGGCTGATGCAGAGACCACCAAAAAAAGGAGGTAGGTGATGGGTTCGGACCAACAGGCAGAAGTCAGACTGGGGGGGACCTTGTCAGCCAGAGCACGTGGGTTTTGGTGCGTGTAAGACAGGGAATCATTGGAGATCTTGAAGTAGAAAAATAACCTGAATTTACTTTTGCCGAAAAAGGCTCATACAGGCTGCTGATGGAGAACGTACAAGTTACTTAAGCTCTCCAATCTCAATTTATCATTTTTGAAGTAGGAATAATCATGTTTGCCTAGTATGTCTCATGAACACTGAATGAATTAGCATGCATTAACATCTGACACATACTAAGATCTTAATAACAAATTTTTTCTGTGTTTTCTTCCTCCAGATAGATAAAACAATATCCTTATTCCTTTCAAAGCAAATTTCATGCATCACCCCTATTTCCTTAATTCAATATTTTTCTAACTCTGAGTTCTTCTCTGTCAATATTTTCCTTTCTATCCTCCAGCTTTCTTCTAAGTAATTTATTCACTCAGTCTAGAAATTATATATATTCCTACCTCAAACAGAAATATTTTTTCAATTCTGTTACTTCAAATATCTAATCAAAATTTATTTTGCTCACCTATGCATTTTTTACAAAATTCTATTTTTGTAAAAAAACTAATTGTATAAAAGCAGCAGTCAATATGTACTATTTTCACATCTTTCACATTTCATCGTTCCCTCACGTCTGTAGTCTGACATTTGCCATCACAGTCCTGTGAAACCCGAGTCCCTGACTGCTCTGCCCGTAGACAGGCAGCGGAAGACTCTATCACAATGCCAATGAAATAATTCTGCTGCTGGATGTTCAAGAGTTACATGTTTGCCAAGGCTCCCGAAAGGTGTGGATAAATTTTAACAAGTCTGTCTGTCATTTTTCATCCTTGGACAAAGCAACAGTGTGGACTTGCCGCCCACTGAAAGCCATTTGACAATTGGAAAACTTTATGGAAAAAGAGTTTTTGACATTGTGCAAGAGCCACTGAAGAATTCTGATCCATAATGTAAAGGAAATAAATGAGATGAGGGTTATGGTTATTGGATTTCTACCTAGAAGCACTTTTTTGGACAGCAGGACACAGACAGGGCCACAAACAGTTGTGATGTTCTGGTGGAACTGAAGGGCCAGATCTAGAATTCAAGGCTAAAAATTATGAGTAAGTACTGTGAAGAAAGGAGCTATGCAGAAAAAGAGATCAGAAATCTACAGAAGGCTCCCCCTGAGGGTGTTGCTGAATCATAAGCTGTACATATTCAGGATGAAACATGCCAAGGAACTAACTACCAGGGGCGTGTGAACACGAAAATCATTTCCAGAACTCGCACAAGACTGGGAGATAGTGGAGTTCTCAGCAGCCATGTTGGAAGGACTTTAGTGAACACCCAAAGCATTTAGTGACAGAGCCGGCAGTGTTCTCTGTCAGCAGTCACCAAGCGCTCCCACTTGCCCACAACCTACACCTTGGTTTGGCTCCACCTAACTTCAGTCAAACCCTCTCCTCCATTCAGGCCCCTGAACTTGGTCCACCCTCAAGCGTGATAACATAACTTTCATAATGTCCAGCCTGCAATAAAAACTAAGAAATATGTAAAGCAGGAAAAGATGTCTCATGAGGTAGTGAATCAGGCAATAAGACAGACCCAGAAATGACACAGGTGGTGGAATTAACAAATAGGACTTCAAACCACTATTACAGAGAGCACTCTAAGTGTAAATAAAGAAAAACATCACTATAGTGATACAAGAGGCCAATTCCTTATGAAAATGATACACTGGAAAGTCCACTGCTTCAAAATACATGAACACAGTGAGGAACTCACTAAATGGTCTTAACAGCTGCTAAGACAACAAAGGAAAGTTCAGTGAATTTGAAGGTAACATATATATGCAAACTGAAGGAATAAGGGATAAACATACCAAAAGAAAGAAAGAAGGAAAGAAGAGTTCCAGTTCCTTGTAGCAAAACACCAACTGATATAAAATAACTAAAACTGATATCCGAAAATAAGAAAGAAAAACAGTATTTTGAAAAAATGGCCAAAATATTCCCAAGTTTAATTAAAACAATAACACCATGCGTTCAAGAAAGATAAGAATACCCAAGTAAAATCAACACAAGCACACTAAGGCACATAATAAGCATATTAGGAAAACCTGAGATGAACAGAAGAAAAACCTCCAACTAATCTTCAGGAAAAAAGCGAAGAGCTGACCCTTTCAAAGTCCATACTGGAAGATCTCATAGCCAGATGGGAGGAAAGACTACAACTCACCAACGTCAGGAATGAAAATGCCACCTACTCTCCCTCGATACCAAACAGTTAGCAAGAGAGTAGTATGAGCAACTTTATGCCAAGACAGTTGAGAAATTACATAAAATGTCCAAATTTTTAGGAAAGCACTGCCTTTGAAGACTGATTGCCCTGTACCTATTAGAAAAACTTAATCTCTTTTGAATATTTTCCCGCACAGACAACTCTATGTGGCCTTACATGTTGAATTCTTACAAACATACATATGAAGCAAATAACACTATGCACAGTCTCTTCTGTAATGGAGCTAAGGGGTACCAACTCTAAGTTTTTTCGGAAAGATAGCTCTTCTTACCACCAAGTTCTGACAAATTTTAAAAAGTACATTATAGACAAATCTCACTCAGAAACACATATGTAATAACTTCAAATGTATTCTCTTAAATTGGGGAAATACATCCAGTATAATACAACCTGAGATATGGGTTCTAGCCCAGTAGTGCCATATTGGCTGAATATTTTATAATCAATTGGTAGTGTTTACCACATTAATAGATAATAAAAATAAAAATAACAAGATAAATAAAGCAATCACCTGAATAAATACAAAGAGTTTTATAATTTCAAGAACTATTAATGGCCCTCAAAAGTGTGCCAAACTAACACTATAAGAAGATTTTCTCAAATTGATATGGAATAGTTCTAACATACCTGTCAGACAGTTTTCAACTATGTAGGAAAAGTTTGTTATCAGCAGTTTTATTAAATACTGCTCTTTAAATGCAAGTCACAATAAGGAAAGTAAAAGAAATCAAAGATTTGGATAAGAAAGGTTAAAACAAAGTATTCACAGCAAGCATAACAGAATTCCTAAAAAGCCTAAGGCCCTACAGGCAACTTGTAGAGTTCGTACTTGAATTTATAGGGAAAGTCCCCCTGTATTTCTTAGCATCTTTGCAAATACCCCAGTCACGTGAATCTCTCCACATATCACACCAATTAGATCTGTAATCATTTGTCTAGTTAATCATTGTCATCCAAAAAACAAGAAAACATTGACCTGAGAGGACTAACTGGTTCCACCCAGGCCAAGTCTCTAGAGGAAGCCCCGCAGTGCTAGAAAATTCCAGTACTATCTTCCTGGATATTTACATGTCAAAAGGGATGGGGCCCAGAACCGGGAGACACTCTAAACCGGAAAAGCTGAGACAGGCTGGGCATGTGGCTCCTGGACAGGTTTTATTTGTGTGCCAAGTGGAGGGAATCAGAGGGAGACTCTTCCAGGGAGGAAGGGGGTCAACAGCCTTTATAAACAGAGAAAACTCATTTTTCCTTATCCCTTGATTTTGGGGTACCAGCTCCCAGTTAGAAAATTGACCAGACTCATCACATGACGTGAAGAGTAGATTCTAGAACAAAGGAGGGGCTGGCACACTTATGATGTAATGAGAGGTATTTACTAAGAAATCTCTCTTGGATACATACCACCTATTGTGCATATTCAGGAAAAAATTAATAGAGATAAATACTGAAAACCCCAAAGAGTTCATCAAGATATTTAAATATGAGAGAAATATTCCAAATTCCATTTTATTTCTATATATTTGGATACGATGCATAGAAAATGTGCTAACTCTATAGGCAAAAATAATGTGATATATTGGACGTCATTAAAATTACCATGTGTTGATCAAAAGACACTATGAAGAGAGTGAAAAGTCAAGCTACATCCTGGAAGAGGACATTTACAGCTGACTAAAAAGGCTTTGCAGCCACAAATCAGTGAGGAAAAGATGAGCCAGGTCACAGAGAAATGGATGAAAGACCTGAACCCAGGCACTTCAAAACAGAAGATCGCCAAAAAGTCACCGGGTATATAGAGAAAAGTGTTCAGTTCCATTAATCATCACACAGATGCCAATTAGCACCACAATGATTACGTACGCCAATTCAGCTATTTAAAATAGGTAAGTAAAAGTAATTTAAAATGGAATAAAATACCATGACAAGAGTGGGTGAAGCTATGGAGCCATTAGAATCCTCACGCATGGATGGTAGGAATGTAAATGTGAGGAGTCGTAGACAGTTAAAGGAAAAACCTTCAACCACCCAGAAAAAAGAATTACTCTGTTACCAACAAATAAGCTGGGTGGAAAATGCTTGGTTTTTATATTAAATATATGTAAATGAAAAATATATGTGAATATATAAATATTTACTATGTGATTAAAGTTAATGTATGTAATATATAATTATATATTTACATGTATTCCAGCATGTATATTTACATGTATTTAACACATATAATATGTACATGCAGATATATACACATATGAAAGGATTCATATTCAGAATATAAAAACCTTTAAAACAATAAAAAATGAAAGTTATATACATAAAGATGTATGTATACACAAAGATATATACAGAAAGTATAAAATACATGGCCTTCTAGTGCATGAAAGGGTGATCAACTTCATTCATAATAAAGAGAAACAGAAGTTAAAACTAAACTGAGATAGTGTGTCCCACAAATCTGAGAAAAAGCTGTAAAATTCTGACAATATCAATGTGTGGTGTGTTAGATTCTCTAATACCACACTGGCAGACGTCCACAAGTTCATAGTCTTATGGAAGAAATTGGAGGAAATGCTATCAAAATTACCAATTCAATTATCTTTGGACACACAAGGTTCACTTCCGGGGCTTTATCCTTCCGATGCACCAGCATAAGTAAAGCACACAAACGAAAATCTTGTGTATAAAGTAGTCATTGCAGCTTTGATTGCAATGACAAAAGATCAGAAAGAACTCGTGCTCATCGCGACGGCCCAGCCACGCAGTGGATGGAACACCAGGCAGCTACAGAAGGGCGCTGAGAAAGCTGTTTTTGCGCTCGTCGGAACTGGGTAAGGCGGAGCGCGGGATGTACGCCGTGCTGTGCCTTTTGTGAAGGAAGGGAGAGGCACGAAAGAGCGTTCAGCCCACCTGGGGCTGCCTCGGTCTGCATAAAACAAAGTGAAGAGGCTACACGCTGAGGTCATTGGGACCTCAGGATAGAATTCATCTTTTCAACTTGAACTCTTTTAAGCCATTAACTTGTGCATGTATCACATAGTGGAGAAAGATCATAAAATATGTACATGTAAATATTTTAAGGTTATAAAAATTAAAGTGCCAATCTACATTTTAGTGCTAATTCTTTGTTAAAAATGATAGCTGATAAAATTTGTTTTTTTCACATCTTATTCTCTAAAAATGGCAGCCCTCCATTTCTCTATTTAATTACCATTAGATTTACCATTTTTATTATTAAATTATTCCTGCTTATCTGGGAAAATCTGGGTAAAAACACTCAGTATCAACTCCTCCATTAATAGTTTATCCTTCTCTGCATCTCCAGTAAAGTATAGACAAAATGTTTATTTAAATTAGATCTCACAAAGAAATAACTTCTCCAAATTTTTGGTTTTTGTTTTTTAAGTTCACTGAGAAACTCTATATGAAGCAGCCATTTCATGAACTTCCTGTACATTCTACAAAAAGGAAAAGCCCATTTTATTCTTCGACAACTATATTAAAATAATTAAAATTAGTAAAAATATAATTTTAGAATTTCAAATTACAAAAAAGTGTATTTCTTCAGAAAAACTGATATGTTTTTAGTTAGCTGGATTTTTTTGTTCATTCTATGCTAAGTAAATTGATCCTTTAGAAATGTTAAATATTTTATTAATTAATCTTAAATTATTAAAGCATTCCATTATAACATAATAGTGCTTCTGTTTACATGAAAATTGACCTCAAATCATTTTTGAAAATCAGTGGGCCAACAGCACATTCATTTCCTATGCCTGCTGTAAATTAAGGCCTAGCACCTTAAAGAACATACACTTATTATCTCAAAGGTCTGTAAGGCAGGGGTGTGGGATGGCCGAGCCGGTTTCTCCATTCCTGGTTACGGAGGTCAAGGTGTCCACCACTGGGCTCTCCAGAGTCTGGGGGAAAAATCCGCTCCAAGCCCAGGCATGCTCTTAGCAGAATCTAGTTCCCTTGCCACGCTTAATCTCTCCGGGCCATGCTGAGGGCCTGCCCTGGGGCCTTGGTCTCAAAGCTGGAGCATGTGTTTCCAACCATTATCACTCTTGAAATCTGCCAATCCAGATATGGTGCCCATCCAGAAATTTGGGATAAGATTCTGTACGAAGATCCCTAACCTTAATCACATCTGTCAAGTCCCCTTTGCCACTTAATGCAACATCTTCATGGGTTCCTCTGACTAATGCGTGGATATCTTTGGGGGCGGGGTTGGGGACACACAATAACAAATACCACAATTAATAGCATATAAACTCAAATACTTAGCTATTTTCCATGTTCACCCCCCAACCTGAACACCCATAAATTAGAGTTATGATAGCTGATCACTGCTTAATTAAAAACTCACACAGAACATTAATGCATTTCCATAACTGGCAAAATAAGTGAAAAATAAACTTTTGCCAAAAAATGAAAATGTTAGAAAAAGAAAGATAATCCTTTGAAAGTAATTTACTTGTACTGGAAGGAGAAAATAAAACCCTTACTATATGGTTTCTTCTTGTTTTATATTCCAGAATCTAAAATATGTTTTAAAAATCCACCCTTTTTGTCAATCTGTCATGAAATATTTCGGCATCAAGCTCCTGGGGAAATCACGAAACATCTCAATCAGCCAAAGTGGCTGAAATCCCTAAGCAGTGCAGTTAATATCTCCCACTTTTGCCATCAGCACCGAAAGCAGCTCCGTGGAATCTGATTCACTAATTGTGCCTAATAGCTGACATCTGGCTTCTGCAAGTTCAGCAGTTTAGGATTCGTTTTATGCATCCTGCTCACCGGGCACAGGGTGAACATGTTCTGACCCGAACTTCAGAGTAGCTGCTACACTCTGAGCTCCTCAAGTAATAGAATATTCATTAATAAATAAAATCTGGCTTCAGGAAATGGTCTGTAGACATTCGTACTGCCAAATGCAGTTTATTACAACTGGCGGTCTTGAATAAGATGATAGAAACATGATTAAAAAAAAAACACACAACTTTGCCTGGAGGGTGTCAAAGTTTTGCTTAAAATGATGATAAACAGTGTTATTATGCCGATTCAGTTAATTTTGCCTTCATGCTATGAAAACTCAAGACTCTTGCATGTATTAATTTGAATAGCTATCTCAGAAAACCACTGGCCTAAGAGTGCAGTTACAATATACAAAAAAAAATATACAATTACATTGTGTAACTGAAACTTTGTACTCACGGAGCAACAATTTCCTCTTTTCCCATTCCCCCTGAATCCCGGAAACCACATTCTAATCTCTGCTTCTCCGAGACTGTTTTGGAAACCTAATATAAGTGACATCATGCAGAATCTGTCCTTCCGTAACTAGATGATTTCACTTAGCATAATGTCCTAGGGAGCCTGCTATATTGCCACATGTAGTTGAATTTCCCCCTTTTTTTCAAGACTGAATGTATACACCACATGTTAAGGATACATTGTTTCTCTGTTGATGGCCAGTGGAACTGTCTCCAAATCTTGGCAATAGTGAATAATACCTTAACTAACATTGGAATGAAGCCATAGCACCTATAGTTGCTTAAAAATGTGTTGAGATATCCTACTGTCTTACCACAAAAACAAAGGAACACAGGGAAACTTTGGGATTTTGCAGCTATTATGTATTACCTTGGTCGTGCTTTATGTTTCACGGATGAATGCATATGTCAAAAATCACTGAACGATACAAATGTGCATAGCTTTTGACTACTGATTATACCTCAATAAAACTGGGGCAGGGGTGGGGGGAATATAAGTTCTCAGAGCCTCAGCCCTGCTGAATTCCTCCTTCTAACTCAGGAAAAAAGCTCCCGACAGTCCCCGCCAAGGGTCCCCAGCCTAGTCCCTCAGGGGTTCAGCTCCTGGAGCCTAACAGAGCCTCCCCCTAAGTGTTGAATGTGTTACTGTGGGGGTAGCACCCTTGCCCAGGGCAAGGCCACGTCACACACGAGCCCCCTCTGATCTGGGAAGGAGCTGGGAAACAACACCTAGGACAATCTTTGGTCAAGGGTCAAGAAGAAGGACTTTTCCTGAGCTTTGCTTCTCTGCAGAGGCACGCATGGTGACTTGGCATCTGTCTTGCTCCGGGCATTTTCCCGTTGGCTCCTGGGCTCAGAGCTGCCCGCTTCCCGTTGGCACAGTTGTTCTTGAAAGAGGCGGGTGGCTCATAAGTACTGCAGTCCCACGCGAAACACACCGGCTCGGCTATTCGCCGATCCTTCGGCTGTCTACACCTTGGTTACTTAGGAAATGGGGGGCAAGGGTGCTCAGAACTTTACAGGTGCATTCCCTGTTACTTTTAGGGAAATATACAGTATTTAAATACCTAGACGGAACATCAGAAAGGCACCCAAGCACCAAAATTTTAAAGGAGAGAACAAAGTGAAGGAAACTTTTATATATCATTTAATATGTGGTGTAATGAACACAAAAATATATAATACTTACTCTAGTAAAGAATCAGAATTTCTTTTATCATCTTTGTCCTTATCTTAGTTGGTATTTTTTTTTTTTAATTCAACATAATCTGTTGTTTTTCAGGGCTTTAACATTTTTTCACTTATCTTAGTTCGGCTCGTTTTTGTTTTTTTAAAAAAAACTCCAACCTTATAGGTATAGGGAAACATAATTTGTTCTTTTTCAGGGTCATCAAATGTATCTGTGTGTGTGTGTACAATTTGTACATCTGCTTCTGTTTGGTTTTAACGGATTTTTCCTGAAAGGGAAGATTAAAAAGCAATAATTACAGTAATCAAATGAACACCCAGCATTTTCACATCATGTATACACACGTGGGGGAACAGTTTAGGTGACTTTCACTTGTTCAGCCTTTAGAAAAACAAACCCAGTCAGATGGGTTTTATTAGCACCCACATTTCACCTCTGAGGAAACTGAAGCGCAGAAAGACCATGTCATCGGGCTGTGTGAGAGACAGGTTCAAGGTGTGCCGGCGACGCAAAAGATGGAGAAATAAACAACCCTCGGTTCGGCCATGTTCGCACAGGGTCTCAAAGAACATGGAAAACAGAGTGATGCCGAGGAGTAAGAGGCAGCCCACCAGATAAAGGGCATTCCCAGCAGAACAGCCTCTACTCCAGGGTGGAGATGTCAACCAGAGGATGAAGGCTGACCCTTCGCTGAGACTCAGGCTGAAAACAAGGAAAAGCAAAGTGACCCAGCAAAGACATGGTCACTCATACGAAACCGCCCAGGTCAGAGTAAGAGGTGTACATGGAGGGGCTGAAGAAGCGGAGATTCAGCCATGGTGGAACATGGGTCAGCAATAGTACTTAGCTACAAGGCTTACTTACATGTGATTCTTACGCCTTGTTTATTTCCCTCCTACTCTTCGTCAGTGTGGAAATCTGCTGAAAAGTACATTTTCAACTCTCAGTTGTCCTAACGGAACTAATGTAAGAGGTTTGTGTCCACCCTGAGGTCCGACTTCTATGAAAGAACGAGCAAGACCCTGGGCACCGCTGTGATTAAAACAGTGGGAATCAGGGCGGAGGATCCCATGGGAACAGGAAATGCAGGGTGACAGAAGACAGCTGATTCTAGGGCAAAAGTTCTGCTTTCTTTTAAATCAGCAGCTAATTACATAAGCAAGGCAAATGGATTCTCCTCTATAAGTCTAGAATATTCTTTTTCTTGTATCGCATGCATTGTTCCAAACAAATCTTGTAATTATCTGAAGTTTTGAATGTGTGAAATCGATGAAAGTAAGAAATCCGTGCTCATTTGAAAAGTTAAGAGCTAGTCAGTTCATATCCTCAGGTGAACGAACACACTTTGAACTGTACTATTACATCATAAAATCTAGTATTTGTTAAAGACAAATTCTTAATAAATTTTCTCCTAGAGATTGGCTGTCTATCTCCTAGAGATAGTTCCTATAGTTCACAATATTGTGTTACGCACTTAAAAATTTAAAAGGGTAGATCTCATATTAGGTGTTTTTACCACAATGGAAAAAGAATAAATTAAAAAAATAAATTTCAGCTGAATAAAACATTCAGAATAGCACACAATGAGACAGGAATGATTCAGGTAGCAATATCAGAGAATATGATACAGATAATAAAATATAAAAAGCAAAAGTACTGGAAATATTGACATTTGATATTAACCAAAACAGAGCGAGCTGCTGCTAATGTTTTTTAGCTTTATTGAAGTATATTGAGACTAAAAGACGGGCTAACTCAGAATTACTTCCTCCTTCTAACTCTTCCCTTTACCTAAAACCTTTAAAACTAAACACACCTTAAAAAACCTCGATCAGGTACAGGACCCCTTAATGGAAGTTGCTATTGTATCATTTGAATATATTCAAATGATATTTTTTATGTGTGTGTGTATTATGAATATACTATATATAATATATATATTCCAATTTCAAGTTCACTTCCCACTCAAATGACATTCTCACTCAGACTGATATTTTTTCCAGTAAGTACGACTTACCAAAGTTTCCCGTGATGGTTTTCACACACAGTCACACAACAATTGAGATACAATCTGACAAGCCCTTTTCTCAGATTTTGAACAGGTAAGACAGCCGATACACCACATCCACACAGAGCCCAAGGCTATATCCTGTTATCAAACTTCGATGTTTCTGCAGCGCAATTTTTAAATATTCACACAGGTGGTTTGAAAATAAACTTAGACTCAACTCACATTTCTTCAAGGTCAGGTTTTGCCTCCAAATAAGACCTTGCAGAATTTAGGAAAAAATATTTGAATTCAAAAAACTCTTGCAGTGTTTTTGGATTTCTGAATTTTTAAGAATTGATTATGGAACCATAATTGACTCCTAATTTATTGTTATTTAAGGTTTTTATTTTCCCTAGCCTTTCTTTCCAAAGAAATAACTTTATAGAAAATTATATTATTATTGAATGCTAAATATTTTTTAAGATTTTATTTATCTATTTATTTCAGAGAGAGGAGAAGGGAGGGAGAAAGAGAGGGAGAGAAACATCAATGTGTGGTTGCCTCCCACGTGGCCCCCACTGGGGACCTGCCCACAACCCAGGCACGTGGCCTGACTGGGAATCAAACCAGCGACCATTTGGTTCACAGCCCATGCTCAATCCACTGAGCTACATCAGCCAGGGCTAAATGCTAAATATTTTTAATAAAAACATAATGCATACACTTAAAATGATACAAAACTGCCTGGTCTGGTGTTTTGTTAATCAATTTTTTTAAGGATTTATAGGACTATGATCAACTTTTCTGACAGATGTTTAGGTTAAAAGAAAAAAAATAGATTTTTACCAGAAATAGATTTCTATGAGGAGGTGTGCAACACTAATAAAATCAAGGCACATGTTTATTCTTTTATGAACACAATTAAATGCCTCTTTGAAGGAAAAAGCAAAGGGCAGTTACCGCGGGCCAGTCAATGTCCTCAGTCACAGAAAGGGGGACAAAGGCCGTGCTGTCCCTTCTGGGCTCACCGAAACGTAGACCCAGCACCCAGATCTCACCTGCGGCAGCTCTGACAGAGCTATTGACCGCAGGCGCTGCCACGTTCCCCAGGACCTCGTTTCTGCAGCGTTACTAATCCTCGATAATGAATTCATCCTCAAGGAGAGACAAAAAGGCAACATCTCGGCTCCCTGACAGTCTAGATTATTCTTCTCCTGCGTCCCTTGGATGCATCTGATTGTGTGGCTCAACTCCCATTTATCTTGCTCGATTTTCCCCTCCTATCAACAATGGCTATCTTCAAGTTTTTAAAAATATTTTCATTGGACTTAAAGTTTCTTAGGTGAAATACAGATAAGCCCAATATCCTGGAAGAAAGTGTAGGCTACAATGCTTTGGCTGGCAGGTCAAAGAATTTTTAATAAAAATCTATGGCCATGTTTACGCTAGTCAGGATGATGGAGTGTGAGCCATGCTGAATCCAAGAATATGCAATGTGAGGACGCTGCTTTTGTGTGTACTCTCGTAAAAGTAAGTTATAGCTTTTCAGGTTGTCATTAATATCACTGCTCTTTAAGTAGCATCATGGTGCTATAGCTCCAGCTAATAAAGAAACGGGGTAATCTCCTGGTTTTAGGAGGGACAGGGATATTGAAATTAAGTGTGTTTGTATGTATCTGCCTTTATGTCCTTCGGAGACAAAATCAGCAATTTTCCTTCCTTTAATTTTAATGAGTTTCTGTCTATTCATCTCTATCCAAAACACTTTGCAAAGTATCCGATACACAGTATTGTAAAAATATGTACAACATCAAATTTTATTAATTTAAATTATCAGGTACTGCAATAATTATTGGAATATCAGTAAGAAACAGGGCTATCATCAGTGAAGAAACAAAAGCAGAAAAGTAAGTTCTTCTTTTTTTGCAAAATCAAAATACAGTGGTAAGTCCAATGTTAAAGTAACTTTTTCCCAAAGGCGCCTTTTGAATTTCTCACTTGACCCCGCAAACTGACGTTACCAAATGAGTGACAAAAAACCACCCTGTCACCCACTGAAACCACTAGGATGCACAGGGCGGGGCGACAGTTGTTCATATGGAAAATAACACAATAATAATAATACAAGAACGAACTCCGTGTTCCGCATACTCACAACTGTAAGCCCATTTTTGCCCCACCCTTTACGTTGAACACTAGTGGGTGGGAGGTAGGCACTCACACATGAGGACCGCATTTCTTTACAGAATTTCCTTAGGCTGCCTCATATAGGGATTTCCTTTGCAGGTCCAAAAACTTCTACAGAATCACTGACTGCAAACACCGTGTAGAGAGCACGACCGAGTTCCCGCGCCGCCGAGGTCTGGCCCAGCCCGCTGTGTCCGCCACAGGAGACGCAGGAAGACGTGAGCGAGGGCAGTGTTCGTAAACGCTCCCCGGAAGCAAAGGGCAAGGAGGCCTTTTAAATCTTGGGATAATAATAATAATAATAATAATAAGTGGCTATCTTAATTGCATATAGGAAAAGGAACATTAGTAATAATTGGAGAAAGAATGGATTTATTCAGTTGAATACACACACCCCAAATATTGTGTGTGTGTGTGTGTGTGTGTGTGTGTGTATGGAAAGAAACGGAGGAAGGGAGGGAGGATGGGGGAAGCAGAAGGGAGGGAGAGGGAGAGGTGGAGTAATATAAATGATATAAATGGAGCGCGGTCCAATAAACAGGCGGGTGGGTAAACCCCGGTCCACAGAGTCCAGTATATATATATGTGCACATATGACTGAGCACTGACTGCCCGAGGACCTGCAGGCAATGGCAGCCCGAGAGAGCACCCAGAACTCAGCTTCTATCTTCTAGTTTCTGACCTCGAACAGAAGGAGGGAGAACTCTTAGAGAAAAGTCTGATCCTCAGGTTGGGACGGGGAAAATACCAAATGAACCTCGAGCATCTCATGGCATCTGCAAGTACAGAAAGGCTCAAGAAACAGACCATGAAAAGGGGTATTTTAAAGAAAAAGAGAAACCAAACTTGAAGAACTCCGAGTGACCAAAGCTGGAACGATTTTATAAACAAAATCAATAAGGTAGTGTAGGATTATAATCCAAATTACAAAATAAATATCCCTAAATTCACACTGGTGTAGACAGTAATGACTGATAAAGAAACAAAGACACCAATAAATAAACAAAGGGAAAAGACACAGCTTTCCTACAGAAGAATACCAAATTTTTTTTTGTGTGTGTGTGTGTGTGCGTGTGTGTGTGTATTCCAATATGTGGTACTTCCTTTGTGGATGAGCTAGACTTAGTGACTCACATCTAAAGAAGAAAGTGGAGAGGGGAAAAATACTAACTTTACAGAGGAGAAACCTGGCTAAAATGGCCTTAGTCATGTGAGCTAAACCAACATGGGGAATGTCTTGTGAGTACCATGCACTCTCTGATATCATGGG